>PVJS01001942.1:0-90229 GCA_004027185.1 Glis glis
TTTTTTGCGGTACCGGGGATTGAACGCAGGGGCTTTCTACCTCCACGCTACACCCCGGCCCTATTTTTTTTTAATATTTTATTTTGAAACCGGGTCTCACGAAGTTGCGGAGGCCCTCACTAAGTAGAGAGAGAGAGAGAGAGGGAGAGAGAGAGAGAGAGAGAGAGAGAGCGAGCGCATACGCGAGCTGAGGCTGGCCACGGACCGGGATCCTCTGGTCACCGCCTCCCAAAGTACTGGGATTACAAGCGTGCACCACCACGCCCGGCCTGAATCATTCTTACATTCCTATGATGAATCCAAACTTGGTCCTGGCAATTAATCTTTTTAATTTGCCCTGGAGTTTAGTTTGCTGATTTTTTTGAGGATTTTTGCAATTCTATTCATCAAGGATATTGGCCTGTAGCTTTTTTATTTTGTTTTGTACTGGTCTGTTTTTTGGTATCAGGATAATGCTGGACTTGTAGAATGAGTTTTGAAGATTTCCTTCCCTCAATATTTTTTAATAATTTAAGAAGAATTGGTATTCTTTCCTAATGATCTAATAGAATTCAACAGTGAAGCCATTTGGTCTTGGGGTTTTCATGATGGAAGACATTTTATAACTGATTCAACCTTATTATGCATAATTACCCTGTTCAAGTTATCTATTTGTTCATGATTCAATCTTAGTATACTGTAGGTGTTCAGGATTTTGTCTGTATTTTTCTAGATTATAAAATATGTTGTCATATAGGTGCTCATAATCATCTCTGATGATCCTTTGTGATTGTTTTAGATTTTGATTGTGTTTTGCTATGGACATGCTCTAATACCAAGACTAAGGCATAAGAAGTTGACATGGGTTGATCATTCCTACAGTTAGAAAGTAGAAAGATTTAATACTTCTTCAGGCCAATCTCTGCCTTAATATTGATTCAAGACTCTTTTCTTCCCATTATGCCAACAAGAACATTTATATGACTACTTTAGAAAGCATTACTCTTCCTGGCCTCATAGGTTTTAGCTGGCCATTATGTGACTGTGAACTTTAGAGAGCAAAATTGTGGCAGTTAATATTCACAAATAACAATTACATGTCAGACTTTCTGCTGAATCCTTTATATTTTCCAAACATTTTAAAGTAGTGGTTCTCAAAGTATGTTCTGTATATCACCAGTATCATTTTTACCTGAGAACATTCTAATGGTTCTAGTCCTGAATTCAACCCCGGACTTACTAAATCATGAGGTTTATGTTTGAGGTCCAACAACCTTTGTTCATTTTGCTTTTTGACAGTGCTGGGGATTGAACCCAGGGCCATGTGTGTGCTAGGTAAGTGCTCTACCACTGAGCCATATTCCCAGCCAGCAACATGTGTTTAATTAGGCCAACAGATTAATGTTGTTGCATTAATGTTGTTGGAAAACTACCATCTTAAAGCAATAAATCCTAATGTTTGCAATCAAACCTAACTAGAAAATTTAGAACATTTAGTTATAATTAATTTATGAATAAGTTAAAGAATTATTTATATTATTCTTGAAATAGGGGTACTGGATTTATGACAGCACTTGAGCTTCAAGGATTAGTTCAATGAGATGTGGTTTCCAAATTAAGTCACTATCCACTCTGTGTATTTAAATAACTATTTAAATAAAATCCTATCTTTTCAAGTGTTTGTGGTAAGGGGCTTGATGTGAGCTAAAGAACCAAGAGTTAAAATAATTATGCTACTGGAACTAATTTACCATCAAGATGCAGCATTAAAAGTCAGCGGGGATGGTTGAGGAGTTTATTGTACCTGAGAGCTTGTACTTTAGACATACTGAGAAAATACTAGTCCTTAGCTTACAGGTTGGTTGCATGCTGGAAAGAAACAGCTTAATTGGACTTTTAAAACCCCAGAACAGGTGATGTGTTAATTTGCAATTGCCAAATAAACTACCATTTAGGTTGTATCATTCATTTTTAATTGTAAACAAGACTGGGTCTCTTCAATGGACATGGGCAATTTTAATTTCCAGGTTTTAAGAAAGCAGAGCTCTAGGCTCACACCTCTATGAAAGTATATCTGTTTTCTCTCCATGAGAAATTTGATAACTTTTTATTGACTTCTGTAATTTAAAGAATTTTCTGTTCAAGGATCTCTTCCAGTAATCCTCAGGCTGCCCCCTATATCTGCCTCTTCTGATTGCCATATATGAACACTTTGTAGGCAAAATTTGGCTCTTTATCACTTATAAAGCTTTCTGACAGAGAAACATCTGCTTACACTATTTTTATCCTTCTCTCCTATTGACTTATTGTAATTTTTTGGCATAACACTAGCTAGCACTACTGTTTAGTCATCACTTACTCTGGATTTTAAAAGCATCTACCACTTGAAAATCATTATTATTAACTTGTATGTTATATTTTTATATTCATCCATAGTTTCCAATAGCTTTTAACATTTAGTTATTTTCTGTACATAATATTTTTCTTCATTTCGACTATAAGGACTTTTCTGGCAGGTGTTGAAATATCTTCATATCTTAAGTGCTATATCCCATATGGGGAAAAGAAAAAATGATAATTATTATACATAAATTACAAAATTCTAATCCTTTTCAAGAACAATATATATACATATATAGGCATATGTGTGTGTGTGTATATATATATATATATATATATATATATATATATATGTATATTCGTGTTGGGGATTAAACCCAGGGGGATTCTACCTGTAAGCTACATCCCAAACTATTTTTATGTTTTTGTTTTGAAACAGGGTCTCTCTAAATTGCTGAGATTCTCACTACATTGCTGAAGCTGACCTCAAACCTGCAATCCTCCTGTCTTAGTTTCACAAGTAATGGATTATAGATGGATGTCACCACACCCAGTGCAAAATCAGTATTCATATGAAATCTTAAAATTATTTCTGTGTCTTTATCCCATTGTCCATTAGATTAAGCATTGCTACCCCTAAAGTCTATGACATCTGCTTGAATCCTAAAAATTAAAAATAATTAGTGTGACTATTTAAACATTTAAATCACAGGTTTTCTCTTAGAATTTTCACTGCAATGGGCTTAATATAATATTTAATAGGTTAATACATGTTTACTATTACTATTTTCCCAATTTGAATACTTATATTTCCCTGTACAGGGAAAATAAATACACATACAATAGAAATGAGAAAAACAGAAGGTTACTAGAAATGATAATTAGTATTACTTTACTGTGCCATTTACTGTAGCCAACTTTTTTTATTATTTTACTGTAAGGAAATTATCACAAAACATATGAGAGATATTTCAAGAAACATCAAGAAATATATTTTAGATACATTTCTTTTTCTTTTTTTCATGCCATTTTCTTTCTTATTTTATCCTAAAATAATCCAAGAAAGTGTATTCGAGATATATGGCTCTGTTTTTAAAACAGACACAGAATTATATACTTTAAAAATACTTACACACAATATCATTACACAATAAACTATTGTAACAAAATGTTTTCTGAAAGAATGTTAAATTGCCCCTACCAATGCTATGAGTTATATGGAATAAATTTTGTTTTCAATATACAGTTGAGAAAAATATGTCGCATTATCTTACTTTCTTTTGGAGCTAGAAAACTGGTATTCAAGCCCAGATTTTCTGACTATGCTTATAATGTGTCCTCACTGTAGACTATACTGTTTTTTCTCCTCATTGATATATGATAAATAATGCTTTAGAGGGAGAATGCAAAAGTATAGAAACCAAATCTTGATTTTTATTTTTTCAATATTTGATCCAGTCAAATATATAATAAAGCTATAGATACTATTTTACTTGAACTAATTCAGCAAAAAATATTGATGTCTTAAGGCTGGTAGCTTGCATCTGATATATAAAAGATTCATCAAAGTTTATGTGCTAATGTTTGGAACAATTTCTAAGATATATTTTTTCATAGTGGATGAGACAACATAACTTTTAGTTTCTTTGAATTCTAACCTTGCTAAGGAAAAGTTAGAATGTTAGATAGCCTTGAATATAATGACTGACTGGTCAAATAATGACTTTAGATTTATTAGGTCAATATTTTAAGTGACTAACTAAAGTAATAACAATAACAAACCAATATTGAAAAATATATTTTTATCTTTATATCTAATATAAATGAACATTCTAAGTCTTAATGATATTTCTAATCTTTGAAAAATGTAGGAGGATGTTTAAACTCTCAGTACATGACTGAGGAATCTATTTAATCCATCTTTGAATCAAAAAATTATGGTATAAAATGTGTAAGGATTGTAGCTAGGCTGCCTCTCAAAGTTATCAGAATTGGGTAAGCTAATCTCTGTTCTCTTCTATTGGAACTTCATCTTTGATTCTATTGTGATAAGTAAATGTATCTTGTTTTATCTTCATTTCTAAGGCTCATTTTTCCACTGTTTAAAAAAGACTGGAGGAGGTAAAGGGAAATAAAGGAAGACTTTTTTGAAGATTACTGCAGTCATTCAGGTAAGTAATGATGCCCTGGTTTGGATGTTTTGTCTTGTAAGGGTGCACATGTTGAAGCTCTGTTCTCAATGTGGCAATATATAGGTGGTGGGGAATTTAAGAGTTGGGACCTACTGGGGAGACACAAGACTGGGCCCTCCCAACTTTCTGGCTTCCTACCTAGTGGTGTGATTCCCTCCTCTTGCATGCAATCCTACCATGATGCCGGCTGCCATGAGATTCTCACCAGAACTGAGCAGATGCCAGTGCCATGAATTTGACCTCCAGAATTGTCAGTTAAACAAACTTATTTTCATTATAATGTAGCCAGCATTGGGTAATGTGTTATAATAATTGAAAATAGACTAATACAGATGTGGATGGTATGAGAATTGGTCAGGTATAAGGCAGTTCTTGAAGGAAGAGCCATAATAATTTCTGAGGAATGTGATATGGCACGTGGAGAGAAAAGAAGAATAAGAGAAGATTCTCAGGTATTGCCCAAAGCCATAAATTTGTCAATGGGCAAATCGGATTTTCAGAGAGGGAAGATATCTTGGGCTTAATTTTGCTCTTGTTAATTTTAGATGCCTACTAATAATTAGTGAAAGAATATTACTTTGCCAAATGAATATGCATTTGAGAATTTATAGTATGTGTGAGACTGAATGAGCTCACTTGAATGAGATTACCTAGATAAAGCGAGAGGCCAAAAGCTGAATCCTAACCCTGACCTTAACCTTAACCCTAACTATTCAGATGGTTAAGGTGGGAGGAAGGAGTACAAGAGACTTATGAGAAGGACCAGTAAAACAACATGGAAACTGAGAAAGGTGTAGAGACCTACAAGCCAAGCAAAGAAAACACATTCAAGGATGGGCTGAGTGCTGTCGAGTGTTCTTGAACTGGGGTTTGAGACAGGAAGTGAGGAGTTGATAAAGTAAAATGCAGGTGTATGTAGCCATTCCCACAGACTGATGGAAGTTAGAGCTCATCTGGGTGGATTTAAGAAAATGCAAGAAATTTGAAGAGAATGCACATTGACCACTTTTTAAAGCAGAGGACAAAAATGATAGTTGGCAAAGAAAGCAGGATGAGATATGAAAATAACAATCAGAATCTTCCATGCTATAGGGAGTGATTAATTAGAGAATGAAATAAGTTCTGATAGAACAGAAAGTGGGGAGATTTTCCGAAGTTCCAAAAATAGTGTTACGAGAATTTTTCAATAATTTCACAGATCTGAAAGGGTTTTTGTTTCCTTTTTTCTTTTTTAAATCCTTTGACATGGATTAAAAATATTCTGAAAGACCATTTTTCTCCAAAACAAATAATGTACTTCAAATTTTTCTAACAATGTCCTTCAAAAGCTATTGCGTCCTTTTCATTTATTTAGTTTGTTCCTTCATAAGCACAGCTATTTAGAGAGTTTTCAATGCTATTATTTTTTATCAAAGTGCCTTTCTTGACTCCTATACAAAGACTCTGTAGCAATGCTATTACACTCATATAAACTTTATCTGCATTGGCATATTTGAGTCCATTAACAAAATGAAAACATATGTAAATATATTGTGAAAACAACCTTTGTATTGGAATGAAGGGTACTTTACTATATTTTCCCCCAATAACCTTAACTGTTTTAGACATTGGATTTAAATTGCGGTTTTAATTAGAAAGTGCCCACTCATTGTTAAATAAATAGAAGATATAATATGTCCTCTTTTTCTCCACAGCAGAGGGAAAGAAAAGCAAAGGTAGACGAATGGAATTATATTAAACTAAATAGCTTCTGTGAATCACAGGAAACAATAAAGTGAGTGAAGAAGAAACCCACAGAATGGGAGGAAATATTTGCAAACTTTACATCTGATAAGGGGTTAATATTTAGAATATCTAAGGAATTTTTAAGAAAATCAGTAGCAAATATAAATGTGTAGCTAATGTTAACAAATAATGGGCAGTCGACCTAAACAGACATTTCTTAAAAGAAGACATACAAACAAAAATAGGCATCTGAAAAAATGCTCAACCTCACTAATTATAAGGGAAATGGAAGCAAAAATCATGTGGCAGATCACCTCACCCCAGTGAGAATGGCTAAAACCACAAAGGTAAATGGTATCAAGTGTGTCAAGAATGTGAAGCTAAAGGAATCTTTGGACACTGTTGGTATGAATGTAAATTAGACAAGTTCTCACAGAAAACAAATATGTAGATCACTCAGAAACAAAAAAATAGAAATACCACAGGATCCAGCAATCCGACAACTGGGTATATATCCAATGGAATTAAATTCTCCATGTTAAGGAGACATCTGTACTCCCATGTTTTTACATCATTGTTCACAATAGCCAATAAAAAGAAACAACCCAAATGTCCAATGTCCGATGAACAGATAAAAAGAATGTGATACATGTGCACCATGGATTATTCAGCCATAAAAATCATTAAGTGGAGCTGGGTGTGGTGGCATACACTTGTAATCCCAGTACTTGAGAGGCAGAGACCCGAGGATCCGGGTTCATGGTCAGCCTCAGCTACTTAGTGAGGACCTCCGCAACTTTGTGAGACCCGGTTTCAATAAAGGATAAAAAAAAATAGGGCCAGGGGTGTAGCCCAGAGGTAGAATACCCCTGGGTTCAATCCCCGGTACTGAAAAAAAAATCATTAAGTCCTGTCATTTGAGAAAAAATGGATGGAACTGGAGATCCTTTTGTTAAATGAAATAAGCCAGACACAGAAAGACAAACACTGCCTGATCCCACACATATGTGGAATATAAAAATTGATCTTACAGAAGGTGAGAGTAGAATGGTGATTACCAGAGTTTGGAGAGAGTAGTGTGTGAGGGAGGGATGGGGGAGATTGAGCAATGGGAGCTAAGGAATAGTTAAATAAGAAGTATCTGCATGCTATTGCTTAGGAGGGTGACTATCGATGATGATAATGGACTGTACCTCTCAAAAAGCCAGGAGAGAATTTTGATTTTCACCATAAACAAATTGTAATGTTTGAGAAGATATGTTTAACTTGATTTAAAGATTGCATAATGTATACATGTATTGAAACATCACATGGTGCACCATAAATATATAGAATATTTTTCAGTTAAAATTAAATTTATTTTATTTATTTATTTGTTTATTTATTTATTTATTTATTTATTTATTTGCAGTACTTGGGATTGAACCGAGGGACATTTTAACCTCCAAGCTACACCTCCAGCCCTGTTTTTTATTCTTTATTTTGAAACAGGGTCTCACTAAGTTGTGGAGGGCCTCACTAAGTAACTGAGGCTGGCCCCTAACCAGGATCCTCCCTTCTCAGCCTCCCAAGTACTGGGATCACAAGCGTGCACCAGCATGCCCGGCAAAACTAAATTTATTTTGAAAAAGAAAATAAGTGGGTGGCAGTGTTGCTCAGTGGTAGAGTACTTGCAAAACCCTGGGTTCAATCCCCAGCATAGAAAGAAGAAAGGAAGGATGGAAGGAAGGAAGGAAGGAAGGAAGGAAGGAAGGAAGGAAGGAAGGTAGGAAGGAAGAAAACGTTCTGTTCACATTAATTGGTTCAAAAAAACTAATTTACATTTTGCACATAAAGGCATTCAATATATTTTCGTGTTTTATATTTGTACTATCTGATAAAATAATTTATTTAATGCACATTGAATGTTGACTATTTCTGTGAAGAGAAGCTGACATGATTACACACATTCTCTCCACAAATCCACAATTTTTTTCCCTGTGCCATTCTTTGTTACTTGGATTGATGGCATATTTTATGCGGACTATATATAAAATTCTTTTTTTAAAATATATTCATTTATTGGTGCATTGTAGTTATACATTTTGATAAGTGTCAGGGTATCAGAATCATGCATGCACACATGGCTCATTTAGCCCTCCCTCAAATCCCACCTTATTAATTCATATAAAGAGTAACCATTTGGATCCTAGTAGGTGTAAATGACTGAGCCACCAGTAATGGCAGGTGACTTACACTGTTTCCACAGAGCATCACCACACACCACTGCATTTGGGACCACTGCATTTCATAAAGTTTTACATGATGAGAATAGGAAATATTGTTTTATATGTGGAATGTTTCTTTGATTTTAATTACAGTATTCACTTCTGTTTTTTAATAGCCAAGGGGACACTACGACTAATGCTGTCCTGGTGAAGGTGGTAGATGTGGAGGAGAGATGAAGAAAGCTAGAGTAGTGTCACATTATTAAAATGGAAAGAGTGATTTTTATGTGTATCTGCAGATTCTGCAAGATATGACTAAGTATCAATTCTCAAACACCATTGCTAGCAAATTGTTATCTCCTTCTTGAGAAAAACTGGGGAAAATGTACTTGGCATACCTTTGTAAAAATGCTTTCTATATTAGACAACGGATTTCATCACTAAATTATCCTGAGGAGATTATGCCATTTGTGAACAAAGAAAGGCAAATTTGTAATTCTTAGGAACCAAGGCAAAAGACAAGATGAATACTATTTCTGCCTCCAAGGTCATGAATCAAACCGATGAGTAGATTCTAAAAAAACCAAACTTATTAAATAATAAATATGAGAACACATGAAAATACATACAAATACATACAAAAATGGTTGTGATTTTCTCAAAGGCTTTTGGTAAAAAAATTGAATAATATTTTTACAAAAGGCCTTATAAATGATATTACAGATAAAGTAATCCAATATTCAAAGTACTATATCTTTTAATTCGCAATAATTAACAGATTATCTGAACTAAAATGTGGCAAGTCATATAATAAAATCAAAGCATAAATTAAAATGCAATGTTGTTTATCGAAGTTTAATGCTGAAGCATGAGAAGTGATTTAATTTTCATTAAAGTACATTTATTTTTAAAAATTAATTATAAAGAACTTCTTGTCAGTGAAAAAGATTATTTGTCTTTCCTGATGTACTCTTCATGCTTCTATAAGATTGGCAATTTTCAAAACAATGCTAAGTAGAGAGAAGATTACATAGGTTCTCATTAATTATTTTGCCTATGGAAAACATGTTGATCTGTGCTCTATTGTTCATTCTTGCTTATCACTGGATAAATTAGTACTTTCTGGAAACTATTTAAACAACATATATCAAAATGTGCTTATGTTTTTACATACCCATTGGATGGTGGAGTTTTATAATCTTGATTTCTGTGTTCTGGCCTTTTTTAAAGAAAACTTTTGTCATATGCTAAATATTGTAATAATTCTTAAAAACACTACAAAATATAAACTGTTCACCTGTTTGGTCTTTAAAAGTGGGAGCGATATTTTATCCATTATTATTTAAAGTAACTTGTGAAATTGAACAGTTTAAAACAATTTAGAGAAAAAGCAAGGAGAAATCTGAGATTTTCTTTCTCAAGTAAAACTAACATTTTAAGAACATTAGGCAATTTGGTGCAGGTCCTCTGCATAATGAGAACAGAAGGAAATTTGTATCTGCTTCAATAATTGATAAAATATTTCTAAATTGATATTTACTTCTCATACAAAATCTGGTAAAAATTAAGCAAGGTTCTTGACTAGTATTTCAGGAAAATAAACCAGGTAATGAAGAAACATACATATGTATAAGCAAAGTTTTAATATATTGTTTAGTGATGATTTTCCAGAGTCACAGAACCAGTAGAATGTATGTGTATATAAAAAGATTTATTTTACAGAATTGGCTCATGAAATTCTGGAGGCTGACAGGTCCAAGGCCTGCAGGATAAGCTGGCAGGCTGTAGACCCAAAGAAAGCCAAAATTGCAGTGCAAATCTGAAAGCCTTCTTGTGGCAGCATTGCATCTCACTCAGAGGAGGTCAGTCTTTTGTTCTATTCAGGTTTTCAACTGATTGTATGAGGCTCACCCACATTATGGGAAACAATCTGCTTTATTGAAAACCACGAATTTAAACATTGACCTCATCAAAAACATTGTCACAGAAACATCCAGAATAAAGTTTGACCACATATCTGGGCACAATGGCAAAGCCAAGTTAACACACAAAATTAACCACCACAAATGTGGTGTACAAATGATCCTGCAAATTATATTCTACCAGAATTATGTGAAGAGCAAATTCATATATGATCATTACCTATTACTTTAAGATTGTCTTCTCAAAAGTGCCTCATAGGGGGGGCTTATGATTATTTCCTCCTTTCTTTCTTGTAACAGTAAGAAAAATTATCTTCTACTAAAAGCCAGTTTCCACGTGTACCTCCTGGACTGCATTACCTCCTGCCTTCATGAAGACCTTATTATAATACAGAATTTCTTTTCCTGAGTCTCCAGTTGCCCTGTTGTGCTGTTTTTAATATCTATATCTAAAAAATATTTGTGGTTCTTTTATAATTGCACATATTTTATAATTACACCTTGAATACATATCTAGTAGCCAAGACATATTACTGTTTACCCTACTTCATCCTAAAATTTCTTGTGAAACAATCTGGAATTGGTTTTCTTCACTTTTTCCCTCATTATTTCAATATAGTCAGCTATCTAGCTGTCCACTATACCCATTCACCTGTATGTCCTGCAGACTCCTAAAACCAAACTTTATTAAACTGAACAAGTAAAATCACCTTCTGCAAAATTCATTTATCCTTCTCTCATGTGCCTTAACTCAGAAAAAGTCATCACCATTTACTAGAGTTATTACCTAGGTCAACCTGAACTCTATCTCCTTTCTTATTCTCAGATCTATTTGGGCACCATATCCTATTGATCCTGCCCATTATATATATCTGTCTCAATCCTCACTGTCGCCATCCTAATGCATCACCTCTTCTCTGAACCACTGAATAGTTTCCTAAATGACTTCACCATCTAATGGAGACATTTATTATTAGAAAAAAAGGAACATCATTCCCTTCTAATTCCTTCTACACAATACTTTCCCAAGACAGATTCTTTCAATGCAGGAGGAAGTAGATTATAATGAAAGGAACTATTTTCAGACCATCATACCAACCTTTTATTTCCATACATATGAAGCAAACTAAATCCTGGGTATTGTCCACTGTTTCTTGAAATAGCAGAAAATATCCACCAGTCTTTCTTTGCATTGTGGATTTGTACTTCTAAATTGGTGTTTCTCAACATCAGGGCTGCAATCACTGAAGAAAGTGCAAATCTTTCGCTAGGTCAGTTACAGAGTAAGCAGTTTCAGAGGTAACTGTTCCTCACAAAATGAGAAAATGATGAGGTTTCTGGTTCTTCTTATTTTCTATGCTTTTTTACATATTTGCTCATAAAACCTTTTCTCCTTTAATATTTGAAGTGCTGAATAAGTGTAATGATATGTCTTATAAAATACTTAGAAAATGTGGAACTTTATATCACAGGCTGAGCATTTATAATCTGAAAGTCTTGAAATCTGAAATGTCTAAAATCTGAAACTTTTTGAGCACTGGCATAATACCACAAATAGAAAATTCTGTGACATGACACTTTGTTTGATGGACAAAATTATTTAAAATCTTATATAAAATTACTACCAGGCTGCGTGTATAAGGCATATGTATCATAAATAAATTTTATTTTTAGATTTGGGCCCCTTCCACAAGACATCATTATGTATATACAAATATTTACAGCATTTCAGATATGGGATACTCAACCTGTATAGAGAAGTGGGAATGTTTTTGCCCTTTTTTGAACATGCTTGGTATAGGGGTCATACTTTACAATATTTACTTAATGCGTTGCTAATAATATTCAAAGTTTTAATCCATATTTTAATGAGCAGTAGTGGATATCTTTGCAGGTCAAAATATTATATTGATTGAGGTGAAGCTCTAAAACCATATAGATAGATATTATACATATATGTATCAATTCAACCATTTATATTTATATTTATATGACTTATCTCATTGTCTTACAGGAGATTTTTCTACCAAACAGATCTCCTTTCATTTCTGAAAACATCCACAGATTTATCTCAACTTCAGGCTCTTATTTAAGCTGTTTTTTTCTACCTAGAACTCTCTTTTCTTTATTTCACATGAATACACATCCTTCAGATCTCATACTAAATTTAATTACTCTTGGGCAACAGTCTTTTCTTTGTCCCCGTAGTATCCCATATGTTGTCTTCCACTGTGCTGATTACACATGATTTTTTTTTTTTTTTTGCGGTACCGGGGATTGAACCCAGGGGCGTTCTACCTCCGTGCTATACCCCCGGCCATATTTTTTATACTTTATTTTGAAACCGGGTCTCACGAAGTTGCAGAGGGCCTCACTAGGTAGAGAGAGAGAGAGAGACAGGGAGAGAGAGAGAGAGAGCTGAGGCTGGCTGCGAACCCAGATCCTCCGGTCTTCGCCTCCCAAAGTACTGGGATTACAAGCGTGTGCCACCACGCCCGGCCTGATTACACATGATTTCATGTTATATTTGTTGGCAGTCCTGCTTCACCATTAGAAGATCACCTTTGTATTTTTGTTTCATCCATACTACCCACAGTGCCTGGCACAATGCCTGATATTGAGTAACTATTTAACAAACATCTTGAATAACTGCATAATATTCTTAGAATGTGTGATATGAAAATGAATATGTGAAAGGTTCAGTAAAGAGAATATTAACACCTTTTTATGTCAGTGCATATATTTTTAATCTTGAACTAACACATTTTGCCGAGTATGGTGGCACATGCTTGTAATCACAGTACTTGGGAGGCTGAGACAGGAGGATCTCAGGTTTGCAGCCAGCTTCAGCTACTTAGTGAGGCCCTCTGCAACTTAGTAAGACCATGATTCAAAATAAATAAGTAAATAAATAGTACATTTTATTTTATTTTAATAATATGTAATAAATCTGGTATATTGTCATGGTTCTATTTTTGTTAATACTTTTTTCCCTTGATTTCAAGGTTCCAGTTGAGGTCAGTTCATTCAAGTTTAATTCATGAGGTGCCTAAGTTCCTTATGTTCAGGTATCCAGTGAAATGATTTATTTGTTGGCATAGATAATCTAATAAATTTATCTTTCTAAAAATCCAAAACAATGAATTTTTAGTAGTAGTATAGAAGGTTACATAACATAATCTTAAATAAGAAGACACTTAGTATGTTTGTGTATCGAAATGCTCTTCAGATAATATATATCTTCATGCCCCAATACCTTATTCAAGAAATGGCCTAGATTTTATTATGTTTAAATTCAATTAAAATTTATTTAAAAATGAAAAAGACTTGTTGCTGTAAGTACTAACATGCCAGTTAAAATGTTAACTCTGTATGAGTGGTAATAAGTTGATATTTGGAGGAGTACATTAAAAAGAATCTCATGAGCTTTAAGTGAACTATAAAATGAGAATGAAAATTTGCCACCAAGTTTAAAACTGATTGAAAGATCATTTAATTCAACAAATATTTAATTCATCTTCCTTTTAGAATATGTGGAGCTTGAAAAATATGGGTTTGGAGGAAGGTCTAACACAAAGTGTTACCTAAACCCACATAAATATTTGTACTTTGCTTCCTAAACAACACAGATTATATATTTCTCCTGCTAGCACAAATGTGACATCTACGACAAAAACGTTGATAAATATGCACATTTACAACTGTACATATGTATCTACTCTTTCACTCCAGTCTCATCCCACATTTTCCTCATACAGAATTTTAAGCAATGCTATCTTGATAGTCAGCTGAACAGTCTATAAACTCACTGTGGAATAATTTCAGTTGATACAAACTCCAGCAAAGAGTTCCAGACTTGAAAGATTGCCTCACCTGACAGACTGCATTCCATCTGGTTTTCAAAGTAGGAGTTATGGAAAGATGCCAGTGCACACTGCTTCTGTCCAAGCAATTCATTGACTTCTTTCATCTTTAGCTAGTTGTGGTAACTTGATGAGGTCCCATGGCAATGGATTGTCCTTTCCGTTTCCCCACTGGTTCCAGTAGAGAGGAAAGCCGTTTCTCCCATATGGCAGGCCTAATAAATTAATTAAAGCAATAAGTGTCATGCCATCTGCACCTTATGTGTGAAGGACATTAATCAGAACAGACCTCCCAGCTGGGTGCATCTTTAGTGTGTGGCCACCTGGAAGATAAGCAGTGCCATGGATCAGTAGAGGCTATCAACAGTCAGGACAAGATGTAAGATGCACTAGGCCGGTCTATAGGGATTCTTGTTCTCCATTGGATTCTGTTTTTATAATCCTAAATATCCACTCACAAAAAAGTATATTTGAATGTGCAGCAGATTACTTTTTTAAAGTTTCAATTAATAGTAAAATAAGGACAGAAATATAGGAAAGAAAAGAATTTCATACTGTGAAATGAAAAGTGTAACACTAAAGCAAACTATGGAAAGCTAATGATGAAGACACATTATTTTCAGGAAGCTGTCTAGAAACTCTGAGCAACCCTCCCGATGAGGACAGCTGACACATTGAATGTAATCATTCAGTGCTATAAATGTCCATCTTAGTACTGCTTTAGCTGCATCACACGCATTTCCTGGTGTCCATGTATTTTTGTTTTTATTCTGTATGATGTATTTTTTATTCCCCTTAAGGCATTATGCTTTGACCCATGGTTATTCTGAAGTACATTTTTTACTTTCCATGTGTTTGGAGATTTTCCATTTATATTTATTTTTGATATTTTTATTGATGCCTAGTTTGACTCCATTGTTATCAGAAAATGTATTCTGTGACTTCAGATTTTTAAAATTTATTGAGGATGGTTTTATTGCCCAAGATATGGTCCATCCTGATATAGATCCATAGGCACTTAAAACGAATGTGAATTCTGTTGTTTAGGATGGAATGTTCAATAAATGTTCATTAAATCCTATTTATTGATGGTATTCTATAGCTTTCCTGATTTTCTTGTCCCATTGCCTCAATCACTGAGAAAATATTGAAGTTTCCAATTGCAATTAAGAATTTGTCTATTTTTCATTCAGATACATCAGTTTTTGCCTGCATATTTAGTTTCTTCCACTATATCTTCTATTTTTTATTGATCATTCATATATTTTAATTTGCTTCCATCATATGTCTAGTTGCTTTTTGAATCTTATTTTGATCACTAATTTAAAATGACTTTTCAGATTATTTTAGCACCTCTTGTCATCTTTTGTTATTCCACATTCAAAATCCAGATACCAGTGCTTTGGGATGACCAGAAAGAAGTGTTACATCCATACTTTTAAAGTGAAAACAAATCTTGAACATTTAACCTTCCTAGTACATACACATTTTTTATAAAATGAAAGTCATTTGGATTATCAGTCATATTCTCAGCTATTGAAGCATTTCAATTTCCCTCAGGATATAAAACTAAGATGAAAGTTTTCAACCTTTTCAGAGAAATGCCAAAATTTTGTAATACCTGTTTATTTATTTACTTCTTAAGATACTTTTAACAAGATGAAAGAGTCATTATGCTTTAACAGTGTGTTTCGCACAGTTCTATATGAGAATGTTTGGTGTATAGGTCTATTATTACCCCTGCACAAAGTATCAATGACTTATGATCATATTTTCAATATGTAAAACTCAAATCCTTTAAAACTTATTTCTCTAAAGAAATAAAAGCAATAATCAATAAATCAGACCATAAGTATAGATTCATTCTATATCAAATTATATGATAGAAAAAATTAAACAAATGTACAAGTATCTTATAAACTGGAACATAGAAAGAAAGAAAATTTTGTGACAAATATGGTTGATAAACAGGGATTATGTGATTATGCCAAACTCATAATTTACATTAATAATAATGGCCTGGGTGGAGGATACAGCTCAGCATAAGAAAGTTTTATAGCTGCAAAAATGACAGTTTTAATTACAATTGCTTGATTCTAAGTCTTATTCTGTATGGAGTAATGAATCCCACCTTTTTCTTTTTCTTTTTTTCTGTTTTTGTATGTATTCTTGTTTAATGACAAGTTATTAAAATTTTTCAGTCTAAAATGATATGCTGCAAACTTAGAAATGTGAAGACAGAGATCATATAGTGCATACAATAACATGTTAAGATAAACTAACAGATTTGTAGTATTCTGCCATTTTAAATTTTAATGAAATAAATAAGTTCATATTACTTAGAGAGCAAGTTCACGCACTCAATAAAATTTTAGAAAGACTTTCTATAAAAAAGTTTAGTATTTGGGAATTAATCCTTTATACCAATTTCTACAGGTACAGAGTTCCCACCTTTATTCAGGTTCTTATTAATTTTGAAAAAATTTAAAAATTCAGAAAAGTACCAAAAATAAGGCACCTCATTGCATAGTATGACTCTTTGGTCTTATTTATACATTTTAGAATCTTCTTGGTGTTGAGCCATTTAATACATACACTTGATATATCTCTATAAATATATAGTCTTTTTAAATACTTGCAATAAAGTTTCATAATGTTCTCCTCAAAAAAAAAAAGAACACTTGTGTGGCATGAATGAGACCTTGAGTTTCATCCTCAGAATCCCCCCACACACAGATAAAATAGTAATCATCATCATAAAAATAATGGCTGGGAAAATGGCAAGAAATAAAAAAACTCATCATTATTTTAACAGTATATTGTTATGTATTTGAGTTTCTGAAAACTGAAGCAACACTGATTTCTGGTGTTATCTGTAAGAAAAAAAGATAGAGACACTCTCTCTCTCTCTTTCTCTCTCTCTCTTTTTTTGTCATTTGCAGTACTGTGGATCTAATCTAGGGCATCACACTCTACCACTGAGCTACATCACTAGACATTTTCATCTTATTTCGAGACAGGGTCTTGCTTAAGTTTTCTAGGCTTGCCTCAAACGTGTGCTCCTCCTGCCTCAGCCTCCTGAGTAGCTGTGATTACAGGCATGAGCCACAAAATCACACTGTATTATGAGACTTGTAAATATTTAGAAAAATATTGTTAGCAGAAGAAAGGACAATTTTCAGCCACAATTTATAGAAAAATTTTCATTTAATGGAATTCTATTTTATTATAAATAAAGATATTTTGTTTTGGACATATTCCTTATTATTAATTAAAATAATTTATTGTTTGTTTCTGTTTTTCTTATAGAAAACATTTTCCCCCTCAGTGCCTTTACTTCAAAATTCACAATTTTTTTCAAATAAATTTGAGTTAGTGAAAGGGTAGACATTTCATCTGACATCTAAATCACTCAATTCATTAATATTTTCAATTATTCAAATATATGTGTCTATAAAAGTTATAAAACCATGAAATTGAAGATACTTACAAGTTCATTTATAGTCCAGAAATTTCCTTTGAAAATAGTCTTTTTGATTGGAATAAGTATGAATATTCATAGGTTTCTATCTATTAATTGATAAATTCATCTGTTGCACTAAGACAAAATGGAGAGATTTTTAAAATACACTGTTTTGGGTGCATTGCAATTAGACATCATAATGAGGTTCAGAGGAAAGAAACATGCATGCACCCAGCACGTGGTGTGCTTCCCTGCCCCTCCCTGTACTTGTTATTGACATACACAGTGATAACTTCATATATGTTTATTGTATTTATCACTAATATAATCTGTAGAAAACTTGTATCTGTTTATTTCTGTGTCTTTATTTTTGATGGAGATAATCTAGAACCACAACACCATCTGGAGATCTAATCTTGACCCTATTTTCTAGAATTCTATGCAGTTTCCATGGACTGTCATGTCACTATCAATGGCTTTAGCTATTACTAATGTCCTGACGGCTTCTCGTTCTTTAGTGCCTCTTCAGACATCTAATAGGCTCAGAGCTGTGCTTTCAGATAACTATAAGAAAATTGAACTTGATTCCATGAATACATCAAACTCAAAAATCCAAAGATGATAATCACATTATAAATTCCTATTGACGTCCCTTTGTTAATATTATTCTGCTCACTTAACTGTCTTGCTGTGCCTACTGTCTTAACCCAATCCATCATCATATAAACATCAAGGCTATAGTGAGGAATTGAAAGGAGTCTGAATCCATACCACTGGTTCAAGTCCTGGCTCCACCATGTACTAGGCATATGAGCTTGGACAATGTCTCTAATTTTTCTGTGACTCAATTTTCTTTTAATATGGAACAATACAGAAAAATGTATTGCCTACATCATAGTATTTTGTCAATATTAGTAACATATTGTATACTTTACTTAGACCATTGTAATATATGTATTAGCTATCAGCTAGTATTACCATTAATCCTTGTCTTGATGACTACAATAGCCCCATATTCTTACCTGCTGATATTCTATTTCATCTCCGTTTTTATAAGAAATCACTGGAATAGCTTCTTATAATGGAAATCTCATCAGTTCCCTTTTCTACTTAAAATACTTCTATGATACCCATTTATGATAGAATTATTTGAGAAGCCTACAACCCATTGGTGAGCTGGCTCATGAATGTTTATTAGATTCAACTCCCATTAGTCTTTGGATATTCTGGGGAACAGACTCTGAGGTGAAGATTAGTAAGTAAGAGTTTCATTAAGAATTGCCCTTGGGATAAATGCTAGTGAAGGAAGGGATGGAAATGAAGACAGAGCAGAAAAAAAAAAGTTGAGCTGCGATACAGTCACAAAGGAGGCATCAGGTAACTTACAGAAGACTGAAACTGAAATGAAATTCAGTTTTCCATGCCAACTGGGAAGAGAAGGAGGGCACCGATGTTCTTGTGTCTGAATTGAAGGATATAGGGCATGTATTTCTTCTTTTATTTTCCTTTTTCTTTTCTTTTTGGTACTGGGGATTTTTAATATGCTTTTATTGGTGCATTATAGTCTCACATCATAATGTTAATCATGTTGACAGTGACATACATGCACACAGCACTTGGTAGCCTCCCAACCTCTCTATCTCCCCCTTTTCCAATACAGAGTACTGAGATTGACATTGGTATTTTCACATATGTACACATAGTTGATGGTAGTATTTCCATTAATGAACCTCATTCTTCCCATTCCCCTTCCCTTACACCACCTCCCTGTCTCCACTGAGTTTTCTCCTCCATTATCTGGAGTCCCTCTGGTACCCCAATTACTCCTGAACTTGCATTTATTAGAGAAAACATATGACCCTTCACTTTCTGTGATTGGATAATCCCACTTAACATAATGTTCTCCAGGTCCTTCCATTTTTTGCAAATGACATAATTCTGTTCTTCTTTATTGCTGAGTAGAATTCCATTGTATATATATATCACATAATTTTATAATCCATTTATCTGTTTATGGACACCTAGGTTGGTTCCATAATTTGGCTATTGTGAATTGTGCTGCTATGAATATGGGTATGCATATATTACTGTAGCTCTATGATTTCAGCCCTTTTGGAAAGATACCCAGGAATGGGATTGAACCCAGGGGCATTCTAACTCTGAGCTACACTCCAGCCCTTTTTACTTTTTATTTATTATTTTGAAACAGTTCTCCCTAAATTGCTGAGGCTGGTCTAGAATCTTCAATCCTCCTGCCTCACTCTTCCAAGTACAGGGATTAGAGGTGTGCACCATCACACCTGGATATTACTGTCATTAAATAATCTAGTCATTGGTCTTTCACATGCAGCATTATGCTTTTGTCCACTGGTATAAATATAATCCTTCCAGATGAACAGCCTCCTCAGGTGTGATACCAAAGAGAGAAAAGTTCTCCCATTATCTCACCCTACTTCACTTTTAGGAGGATGGAAATGAAGATATTCAGGTAGGGGTAAATTCGTAGGGCATAACCTGTGTCCTTTTGGAGGGCCCAAACACATAATAATTTCAGAGATGTCAATTATACATTTTACTTTATGAGTGTGGAGAACTGAGAGTCGGGATTCCTTATCTATGTCACTTCCAAATGTAGTAATACAGATTTGTTTTACCCTTTTTTTTTTTTTTTTTTTTTTTTTTTTTTTTTTTTTTTTTTTTTTTTTTTTTTTTTTTTTTTTTTTTTTTTTTTTTTTTTTTTTTTTTTTTTTATTGGTGCATTGTAGTCTCACTTCACAATGAGTATCAGTTTGGTGTTAACATACATGCACACAGCTCTTGGTTGTGCTTGGTCACAATTTTTTTATATCAGCTTGGATGGTGTATCCTATTTGCCCTTTTTCTCTGGTCTCAGGCATGTTTTATTATGGCCAACGGCGTTTTAGCAGATATAACACAATACTTTCTTGAAATATATTTGGAGTGGTAACCTTGTATTTTTTTTCTGTTTCTCATCACAATGAGAAGCATACTTCTGGACTAGCCTGCTGTGGCAAGGAAGGAATGAGACACCTGAAACAGAAGCATACTCAGAAGAATCCAGCCTAGGACAGTCTTCTCCAGGCCATTCTGCAGACAGATTAGCTAAATACATGCAGATTATTATGTTATACTGGAATTTTGTGGTTATTAGGTATATATAGCATTTCTGTGGCAATAGCTAACACATAGAGGGATATTTTAGACAAAACTTTATATTGTACTTCTCCACCAACAGTTTAAAAAGTATAATTTAAAATTTAGTCCCACTATATTTATAAAACAAAAGCTTTTGACATATATTACCATCAATACCACATCCATCTTTCAAGTTTGACTCAGATATTTTGATGATCACCTAGCTCTCACATGTTAAAATCAGATAGCAAAAGAATTCATAGTAGATATAATAATTTATAATAAAGAGAAAATGCTGGTTTCTGACCCACACATTATTTACTTCCTATTAGAAATGTTCTATGTTATGAAAACGTATTTTTCTGTCCCCTTCTATAGAGTCTCCACTCTAGTATTTTTACTTCCATATTTCAATTTACTCAATGCAATTTCATTTAAAATTTAAAATTTGAATTATTATAAAGTAATAACTGAATATTCTGAATATTAAAATTCAAGTAATAATCCACAAGCTAAACAAAGCATTAAATATATTAGGATTTCTAATAGCAATATTGAAAAGCTGTGGAAGAAATAACAAAGGCTTATCTTCAGCTTTATAGCAGCTTTATGGCTTAATTAACATGTGAACTTCTTAATTGTTTATGCCATATTCATCAAGCTATACCCTGAAAACAATGAAATTTAAGTTTACTTATGTAATTTTACCTTTGAGCTATACCCTTAGTCCTTTTTTATCTTTTTTATTTTTTATAATCCTGGGAATTGAAATCAGGGCCTCACACATGCTAGGCAGGTGTACTACTCACTGAGCTACATCCCCAGCCCCACTTATGTAGTTTTGCACTAAATAATGCTCAAATAAAAGTATTGCTTAAAATAATACATATAGATAGCTCAGTGTTAAGTTTCTATAAATATATTTTCTATAAATAATTATAATAGGAATTTAGTTTGTGACATAAAATCGATAATTTCTACACTTTTACATCAAATAGACTAGCAATCAAAATACTATTCAAGTATATGTAAAGTAGGACACAAAGTCTATTTTAAAATTAGCATTTTTGAAATCTGGAGTCAAATATTAATATTTAGGTGTGTCAAATCTCTTTTGTCATTCAAAATCTTCTTGAGAATCTGAAAAAAGCTTAATTATTATATGATTATCAAGTCATATATAAGAATATAACAATAACATGAAAAGACATGCCTCAAAAGTTGTCTGAGTGTTGAAACTTATTGATTATACAAAATCCTCTTTGAAAAATTGGTTGCCGATGAAACACTAAGAAAAAGCAACTGCAAGAAAACATATGCGACTGATACTCTTCAATATTAACAGTAACTGGAATAATACTGGAATAATACTGGAAAATAATACTGAAATATTGGTCTAAGAATTGTATCAGCCAGAATGAAAATCCAGTGGATTCATTTTAGCAGACTGAAATACAGAACAAGCCGGGCGTGGTGGAGCACGCTTATAATCCCAGTACTTTGGGAGGCGGAGACCAGAGGATCCGGGTTCGCGGCCAGCCTCAGCTCTCTTGTTCTCTCTCTCTCCCTGTCTCTCTGCCTCTCTGTCTCTCTGTCTCTCTCTCTCTCTCTCTCTCTCTCTCTCCTTGGTGAGGCCCTCCGCAATTTCGTGAGACATGGTTTCAAAATAAAGTATAAAAAATAGGGCCGGGGGCGTAGCGCGGAGGTAGAACGCCCCTGCGTTCAATCCCCGGTACCGCAAAAAAAAAAAAGAAATACAGAACAAATAAAGATAAGATGTAATGTTCAAAACAAATAAAATATCCTTCATATTCATTGTATATCAACTTGACTGACATAAATAATGTTCCTACTTGAATTTTTCTCAACAGTAAAAGTTGGTTTAGTCTCATATCTTCCCAATTTGATATGAAGTAGTCCTTTTTATCATCAACATATCGAAGGAAATGCCAGGTGTGGGAAGGGAGAGATAAAGTAGAGGATATAAAATTTATTAGTCAATGACATCATAGATACTAATGTCATTCCCCTGACCTTCCCCAGTCAACAAAAAATATATTACCCCAGGACAGTGAATGAAAGACAAGTGGTATTTTTACTGGTAGGTTTATGTTGGGCAGTTAACTTGTCAATTTTCCTAATAATTTTGTGGAGTTGGACAAAGGATTCTGTGAAAGCATCACTTAATTGTCTAGACCAAGAGTTATATCTGAAGGAGTGATATAAATTAAAATTTGATTAAATATTGAAGTTTTTGTGAGCAGTAAATTAACCTTGCTAGATGTTTAAAGGTAAGTATTATATTAAGAATCTTACATTTACATGTTGGAATGATTATTGATAAATATAAGCAAGTTAACTTATTGGGTGTTAAAATTAATCATTAAATGTTGAACAAGTTAAATTAAATAATTAACTCTATTGTTCAAAGAGATAAAACTAGAAATGTATTTCAGACCTTTTTGTTAAAGTTTATAACACAAAACAGTACAGCATTCCTGGATCAAAAGTTGAACTGTGTCGTTCCTATTATTTCTCATTTCTGATTCCGTCTTATACTCCTTCCTCCACTGAAAGAAAACATTTCAACCAGGTAAGTATAGTAATCTCACGCAAGGTCTACTGGATGAATATATGTGAAAATATTATAGCATCAAAAAGCAATTGAAAATAATAATACATGAATATAATGCATCATTTGGAGTATCTCTTTAGTTTTCAGAACTGAAGGTATTCCAGCATGTCACACTCTGCTTCGTCTCATCTTGGCACTTCTGATCACTTATAATGCAAAAGCTGACTGATGTTGTGCCATACTGTCTTCTGGGAGTTCTTCTGATAGTCTCGGTCATCCAATACCCACCACAAAAATATTTAGGAAGACTTCATCAGGTAAAACTCAAACTTCTTTGATAGAACCCATACTTTTTTTTATCATAACTCTCAGCACACTAGTTTATTTTCCCCACTAGACCCCAAGCACCTTGTAGTCAGGGACCAGTAATCTTAATCACAATCAAATTTTCAGTTTTTGGCACATTATCCACCAAAATGTATATTCTCCATAAAAATTTGATATACGAATGAATGAACTCAACAAATAAGGGGAGTTGTTGACAATTAGAAGTTAGATATTGTCCTTGTTTCTACTCCACTTTTATTTCCTGTTGTCTTTTTGTGCTTTTTATATTCTAACTTCTGTTGATTAAAAAGAAAAAGCAACAGAAATCTTAATAATTTAGAAGGAACAACTAAAAAGTTTTTTGATGTAACATTTTTTATATTAAATGATGGGGAGAAGTAGTGACTAAAAATGATTGGAACAGCTAACTAACATACATAGACATTCTATTTTTAAGAAGATGCTTTAGCATCTGTCTATGGTCCTTCAAAATAGTGTGATAACAAGGAATGTTGCACATGGGGTCAGGGTCAGGTAAGATTAGGAAAGGATGCAGATGCCCAGTTGTATTAGTCAGGGTTCTCCGGAGAAACAAAACAGAGAGAGAGAGATTGAGAAAGAGAGAGCATGACAGAGAGTTTGCATACATGGACAGACTTAAGAAACTGGCTCACACAATTATGCAGGCTGGAAAGTCTAGAATCTCCAATGCATTCCAGTGGGCTGGAGACCCAGAGAAGAGCTGATGCTATGTTGAGTTCAGGTCTGAAGGCTGTCTGCTGCAAAATTCCCTCGTGTTCAGAAGAGGTCAGACTTTTTTTCTATTCAGGCCTTCAATTGATTGGATGAGGCTCTCCCACATTATAGAGGGTAATCTACTTTACTCAAAGCTCACTGGTTAAAATGTTAATCATATCTAAAATAATTTCAAAAAATAATCATGAATACATTTTTCCACCTATCTGGGAACCATGGCTCAGTCAACCTGATACATAAAAGTAACCATACTGATAGAGGGTGTTAATATAAACATCTGTACTTTGTGAGAGTAATTGTCAGACTTTTGGAAAGACACAGCTGCTACGATTTGCATTTTAGAAAGGTCTTGTTGATAGCAACAATGGATGACAGGGACTAGAAAGAACTCTTGAAATAGAAATTGTGTACAAGTATGGCTATTAACCAAGGAAAGAACAACAAGAGATTGAAGTATGGTCCTGGAGAGTGAACGGGGTGGGGGAGAAAGAGGGCAAATGAAGAGCTATTTACCATATTTTATATTAAAAATGGTGAGTATTTAGATAAGGGAGAGGAGCAATTGGGAAGAATTTGATGGTCAATATTGAGTTAGAGAAGCAGGTTTATGACACAATATGAGCTCAGTGTCATTTGTGTTTAAACCTCAGCAATTTTTGTGCATGATTTAATTTACAAGAAAGATGAAAAGTAAGTGTGACCGGGGGCAAATCAAGTGGTTGGGTACAATGCTTAGAAATAAAAACTAATCACTAAAAAATTGGCCACTTATAAAATGTAGACAACTTATATTCCTCTCAAAGATTAAAATTAACTAATTAGAGCAATTTTTCATCTATTCTTCCTGAACTGAAAGAGTCTTTGTTCAGATCTTTCAAAAGATAATACAGTCTAGTCTTTATAGCTGTCTAAAATACAGTTGAGGGTTATTTTTAGTCAACACATTAGACACATTGCTGTAGTCTGCATTTCTCATCAAAGAATATGAATAGGCAGTAAATGCAAAGTACAAAAAAGTGCCATGAAAGGGAAGATTAATAAGGAAGGGTTGTCATTTACTTTCAAATCCACATGGCTCATTTTAGATGAAGCTCAAAAGTATTAGCTTCATAGCATGTGAATTAGACAAAGAAATACAAGTTCTTAATGTTAACTATTTAAAAAACTCTTCTATTTGGTCATACATTTTTATTTTAATATTTATACCTAATAAAATATGTAAATATAATCCATAATAAATATTTACAATTAATTCATTCTGAAATTTCCATTCTGTGAAGCAATAAAAATTATTTCGAAAAATATCTACTTGTGAAAATCAACATGATATCATATCAAGAGTTTATGATTTTTTAAAGTGAAATTTTGAAAATTTCTGGACTTTATTCCTCTACCAGAGTGATTGGAAGCAACAATGATGGGAAATTGGGAGTTTGGGTTGGTTATTTGACCTATATTATTTTTAAAAAATCAGTTTTAAGGTTCAAGGACAGTCTAAGCAACTTAGTAAAGCCCTTGACAATTTAGACCCTGTTTCCAAATAAAAATAAAATATGGCTGGAGTTGTATCTCAGAGCTAGAATGTCTCTTGGTTCAATCCTCAATACAAAATAAATTTTAAAAAAGCATGAAAAGTATATTAACCTCTGTTTTTGCATAATACATCTTATTCCCTTGCTTTGCTTTCTGGGCCAAGCAACCTTAGCAATGTCTGCACCATTTTTATGACAATAGAATCAGGTTGTAATTGCCATTGTACCACAGCTATGCATCTGTCACCTCCCAGACGGCATCAGCTGACAATAATCTTGCGTGACTATGCTGGCAAAGATCATGCAGTTCTGGATTTCCAAGGGCTCTGGAGGGGCTGAGTGATGTATCTTAGAACACTCCATGTGAGGCTGGGAAGCCAGAGGGTGAGTTTGTCTTTACTACCCCCACATTGATTCTTTGAAATACTGTAGTTCAGATGTCCCTATTAACACTCATCCCAGTCAGAACAGGCAGTTTTGTGTGGTATAAATCTTCAAGGCTCTGTAAGACTTCCAGCTAGATTTCCTCTCCTTAACTTCCCTGCATCACTCCCCTCTGGTACTGTGTGGAGTTTTAATATATAAGCTTTGCTTCAGGATCTGTTTCTGGGGAACCCTGACAAGGACAAAGAGGCTGAGAAATTCAAGGACCCTGGGGTGTAGTATTTGCTTCTAATATTGCATGCAGGTGAGCTTAGAGCTGTGTGCAACTTCCAAGTTGAGTTGCAAACAGGGACACTCTATGAGTGTGTTCCTGCAGCTATAAGGCTAGGAAAAGCTGCAAACCAAACACGAATCTTTTAGGATGTCAGATTTCAACATCAGTTGAAATAACAGCTTCCCCAGGTCTCATGTAAAATTTAGGCTATTGATTCAGGAAGGAGAGGGAAATGGAATGTGTGTGTCTAGAAATAACTGAAAGATTCACAGGACATTGAGCCGACCACCTGCAACTGAAGCAGCTCTTGTCAGCCGGAGCAGCCTGTCTACTTAGTCTAGGGAAACTGTTCCTCCTAAATAGCCCTTAGTGATTTCACAGAAAGGAGTTGACAGGGTTTTTTGCAGGAGATACCAGAATGTAAGATTTGGATGACCCATTTCAATGTTCATCAAAACTCCCTCACAGCCACGTCCTCACAGAATTATTGTTTGTTCTATCACAGGGATAAAACTACTCTCTAAACCAGGAGCTCAGTGAAGGCACCGGAAATGAGATTTGAGTCATAGGAAGGAAAATGAGACAACTTATCATTCAAACTGAAACACTTCTGGGAGTGTGAGGAGATAGCCAAAATCATTCAAATTACATCATCTTTGAAATATGTATTTGTTAATTAAGATTATGTTTATATTATTGAGTCTTAGACGAATACTGCTAAAATCATCTTAAAAATAAAATTCTGTCTGCAAATAATTCACATACACACACTCAGACATTCACACTCATTAAAATAACATTAAATACTGATTTGTATTAAGTATGGGAACATTGAAAATAGCATTTTGGTATCTGCTCATGAGAACTGTTATATAATTTTATATATACATATATATGATTATATATAAGAAGATGGTTCTGATATTCCTAAAGGTTATTTTTGATACATCATTGTTTTTAATGTATGCATAAAATTGCCACTGATCTTTAGAAAGTGGCATATTATAGTTGAAGAATTTAAGCTTTATTAACTCTTTTCTATATGCTATACTCTTTTTAACCAAGAAAGTGCTCATTTTACAGATGCAGAGATAGACAAATACAGGGAAAATTCTACAAAATGCAAGATATTTTCAATACTCTACACTCCAAGCCCATTTTCATTTTTTTTGTTTTGTTTTGAAACAGGATCTCACTAGGTTGCTGAGAGTCTTGCTACATAACTGCGGCTAGCTTTGAACCTGTGATCCTTTTGTCACAGCCCCCCAAGTACTGGCATTAAAGGCATGCACCACCATGCCCAGTTAGAGTTTTGAAATGCACTGTAGACTATCCTTACCTGTAGTCATCCCATGGTGCAATAATATAACAGAAATTTCTTCTTTCTATCACACTGTAAATTAATACCCATTGTATGTGTTAATTATTTTTTTCATAAACATAGAGGTTTATTTAGGAAAGTAGGAAATACACATTCAAGGGAGAATGCAGGCCATCTCAAGACAGAAAGAGCAGCCCTTTGGAAGTTCAGGACTCTTCCTTTATAGGGGACTTTCATGAGGGATGGGTAGGAGGTATATGAGGGTGTTCCTGGTCCTGACCTGCACTGTCAAGGACAACCAACAATGTTGACGAGACTGCTTTCTTGTGTAGTGCCAAAGGAGATTCCTTTTTTTGAGTGTTCTGTTGTCTGATAAACAGATACCACCCTAAGGATGGTCAACTGTGCTCAGGTTCTCTTGTCAATTCTTCAGGGACTTTTGTGTCTAACAGGCCTTGTCACAGGCCTCCATATTAAAGTTACATCTCCCTTGTTATCCCTTATGTCTCCTTTCTACCTATTTATTTCTTCTATCCTACATCATTTCTCCCCTCCCGCCCAGACTTTTGATCCCTTAATCTTAAGGGATGTTGAGGGACAAAAGTCCATCTTCTATAGTTGCTTCAGGCTAGAAAGGGGTTGTTGTCTCTGCTTAGCCATTAAGAGTGAAATTATTTTAGAAAATAATCTTCACAGAGGTTACATACTTCTTGTGTAATATGGTAAACATGGCTTAAGCAGCTACACATGTCAAAACACCTCTTTGGGAATAGATTTTGTTTTCATTCTTTCTTTCTCTTTCCTTTCTTTTATTCCTTTTCTTATTTTTATCTTTCTCTGAGTTGGACTAATCAGGACTTTAATAGAATCTTAAACCAAATTGGTAAAATTTTGTAATTTATAGGCTATAAGCAAACAGTTGATCATTTTTCTTTCTTATAAATAACTTCTTCCTAGACTTGTAAATATATTTGAATAGGTGTTTTCAAGTACATTGGAGTATAATTTTTCAAATCTCTGAATCTGAAGTTATATTCCTTGTCTCATTTATGACAGAGTCATTGATCCATCTTCCTTTTCCATTCTTTCTCCTTTCACCCCTCCGTCTCCCTTCTTTCTCCCTCTTTTTCTCCCACCCTTTTGCTCTTTCTTTTCTTACCCCCCCCAACAGATTTGCCAAAATCTGTCCTATCTTTATGGTCTTTAAAGTAAGAAAAAGCCTGAATTAACATTATTATTGAATTCTAAAATTAGTATTTTGTTATACTTATTTGTGAAAACTAATTTAAAATTGAGTTGCATATTTTCTAACTACTTTTACTGAATACTTATTCTCAAAAGTTTTTTTAAATGTATACTGCATGATAAACTCTGTATTAGGTACAAGGAAGTCACACCATTTTATGCTTAAATACATATTTTCAAGTACAGACTGATGCTTTTTTGAGCAGATTTCCCCCCTTTTTGGGGGGGCCATATCCTAAAATGACATGCTTATGGCCATTTGGTGAATACTGTATGCAAGTTCTATAAGAAGCACAAAAATGAGTTCCCAAAGGTTCATTCAGTATCCACTTTTAAACTTATTATCAAGAGATTTCATTGCAAAATACAAATGTATTTCTGAGAATAATATGAATAGTGTAGATTTACACTGTTCAGTGAATGGCAGATTCAGTTGTGTTAGCTTCTCATTGCTGTGACCAGAATGCCTGACAAGACCAATGTGGAGGAGAAGAGATTTATTTTGGCTCGCAGTTTCACTGGCCCATGGTTGATTGGTTCCATTACTCTGTGCCCAAGGTGAGGTAGATCATCACGGTGGAAGAGTGTGGCAGAGGAAAGCTATTCAGTTCACGGCAGCCAGGAATCAGAGAGAGAGAGAAGAAGTGGCTGGGGACAAGATAAACCTTTCTGGAGCATGTCCTCAGTGACCTACTTTCTCTAAGTAAATCCCACCTCCCAATAATCTGTTCAAATTATTAAACCATCAAATGGATTAGTCCACTGAGATGTTAGAACCCTCATGATTCAATCATTTCCTAAAAGCCTCACTTCTGGACCCCACTGCACTGGGGACCAAGCCATTAAGTGCATGAGCCTTAGAAGGATGATCCAGATGCAAACCATGACACCACTCTAGCAAGGTCATTCACACTACTCTTTATAACTTGTATAGCAAGACTGCTCACTCTTCTCTGCCGATACATATGCTCTAAAGATTCTTGCTCTTTCCTGCTGACTCTGCTTGTTAGCAGACTGGTGGCTTGTGACTGACCTGGGACACAATATGACGAACAGAGTTCATAACAATATTAAATAAATCACAAACAACCACCAAAGTCCTAAAAGGTAACTTTCCCTGTTTTTACTGGACCCAATGTATTTTATCAGTGAGCCTTTCATGCTATCCTTGAAAGGGAAGGGTTAATTACCTTGCATATGGGAAGTCATTGCTTCCTAGGACTTTCAAATTTAGGACTCTATTCACAAAGTATCTCACACATCATTAGAAAGAAACCTAACAGAGGTTGGGTACAATGGAATGTCAATAACCTATTAATGTTTGTAATGTTTCATTAAAGATGCAATTTAAGCTTATTGCTATCAAGTTATTTTGCTCAGGTAATACAAGACTTAATAGTAATGCTATTTTTAAAATCTGAAATAAGTATGCCAGAAGGAGATCAGGATGATGGGTGTAAACAAGGATTGTCCTAAGAAACCCACAGTACATAGCCATCCTAGTAGTACAGAACTAACTAAAAACCACTGATGCAGCCTGCCCTGCAACCAGGTGCAGAAATGACATCCTGACCTTCTTCTTGTATTTGAGGATAATGAATACTGTTTCATGAGCCACTGTATTGTGCATACATTGTGATACTTCAGTTTACTTTATCCCATACTTTTTTGTCTAATATTTTATATAGGGTGTCTTAGTAGAGGTTAATTTTTATTTAACTCATTGCTTAGAGAATATTTTAATTAGAATTGATGGTATCCAGATTCTTTAGCATCTGTGATAATCCCTAAAGAGATGGTTAAGAATTTTAGTTGTTCTGTGTTTGGGATAGGAACATCTCTTATTATTTAAATGTGAGTTGTATATATCTACGTGTAGAAAGGATTTATGAGGTATTGGATGGTCAAACAGATGGATTCCAGCAGATTTATTTTTGTCACTACAGTTACCTTATCATCTGTTTGGATAATTTTCAACCTAAGAGACTTGGAGGGTGGGGAGTCAGTAAACTTACCACCATAGTCATTAAAAATAGCAAATTACCATATTTCCTAGTGGCGAGGGTGCTTGTACATATCTTAGACTTCATTGAAAGATGTACCTGTCTAAATTTTAGAACACTACTCCGTGATTTAAAGAAATTGAAAAAAAATAAAGACTTCTCACTTGCACAGAGGTTGCTGACGCCTGCTGGATTTCCTGATGGCAAGAGGCCAGAACCAGTTCCATTAGGGAAGCACTCTGGAGTGTGTAGTATTCAGTGTCAGCAGTAGGTGCATCCTGCATCTGCCAGGATACACTACAAACACTGTATTAGGTGCTGGGAGGTCACAAAATTTTATGCTTAAATACAAATTTTCAAGTACATGCTGAAGCTTTTTCTGAAGATTTGTGTTGTTTTTCATTTTTATTGTCATATGCTTAAGTGACAGGACTATGGCCCATTAGTAAACATTGTATGCAGGGTCACGACTGAATGCACTCTTTGTCTGGTTCTCTGACCCCAGCATCTATAAGTGAGATACTTAGTATTAATTTAACACATTTATTTTCTTTTTGAATAACACAGAATTGATTCCTGTTGCATCTAATTAAGAATCCATACATTTTATACTCCATTAATGATTCCTAGGGTTACAACTAATGAACTTTGGAGACATTTGTCTACAGTAAAAAAAAAATATTGTAATATCCTTTTGTCCTTAGAAAACTATTTTTAACATTTTTATGTAATTGAAGTCTCAGAACAAAAAGCAATGTCCCTTTCTCACTCCAGTTATTTCTTTAAATATAATCTTGTTAATTCTTAATAGAATAGTTACACATTTTGCATCAGTATAAATAAACAAAGGAAATAGTATTGATCATTATCGTGTAGGTCTTTTGTAAGATTCTATGATTTGGATTCATACTTTGCATATCACAAGTAACCTTTTCCCAGGAATCTTTCCTAGACATTGTTTCCTTGCCCCAAAGTTTCACACTTGAACCACTATCAGAAATCTCAAAATTTTAACAGACTGTTGGTTGTCTTTCTACATTGCACTTCTTTCTAATCCCAGTTGATCTTGAACAATTCTAGAACAGGTACTGTGGATAACTATGGCACATGGATCTCCCCCTCCCACAGAAAATGTGATTTTTATTCTCATGAGAATATCTAGCATAAATACCTTTATGAAAAAAGTAATTTGCAGCCAGGCATGGTGGCACACTCTTGTAATCCCTGTACTTGGACAGGAGTATATCAGGTTCAAGGACAGCATATTCAATTCAGTAAAGCCCTCAACAACTTAGTGAGACTCTGTTTCCAAATAAAAAGTGAAATAAAGTAGAACTGGAGGAGTATCTCAGAGGTAAAATGCCCCTGGGTTCCATTCCGTTGTATGACAAAAACAAACAAAACAAAGTAATTTGCTCTCTTTGGATAGATTCACTAGTAGTGGTTTTCATGATCCAGCTGACAAAATGTTTCTAACCTGAGGAAATACTACCTAACAAAGGAGAGAGATTGGCTTGTGAACCATGATCACAAGAGTCATTTTGATTTGCAAGGTATCATGATCACTACTTTCATGTCTATGGCAATTGAGGGGGGGCTCTATTAATCCCTTAGAAGGACAAAGGTTTGTAATCAAAATTTGCTTGATGGTTTTTGAATATCAGTGAAATTATAATATCTATTTTTGATGGACTTTTCCTCAGCTTCTTCAAATGCTCAGATTTTTCCTGAAATTATTATATAATCTGTGTCCTCTTCCTAGAAAATGCAAATGTCTGGCTAAGAATCACCCTCTTTTAACAGAATCCACACTATCCTCAAGAAGAGAAATTCATGAAAAAATCTTATTGGTTTCATACACATTAAATTATTTAAAATAACTGGAACACACCACGCAGGTTTATACAGGTGTGTGTGTGTGTGTGTGTGTGTGTGTGTGTGTGTATGTGTGTCTTTTTTTTTCCTTGATTTTCTGGACTTTAGTGATTAGAGGTTTGCTAACCATATTCTCTGTTCAGTCCATACTGATTTTTCTACTCTGTATAATGTTCACAAGTCTTAAGGATAAATGTAATTTTCAGATAATTTCAGATTAGAATTGATTAGAGTACTGGTACCTTCATAAATTAATTATCATTGAACCACAGCCAGTCTGATGTATGATGTTCTGAAAAGCAAAGCTGTCATTAACCTTCCAATCTAGTCTACTTTGTTGGGCAACCTACAAAAACCTTTTACAAATTTGAAGTGCAGTAATTGATTTATTAAGAACCAACAACGGCATAGCTAGATAGGTGACTTGCATAGGAATTGGAAAGTTGGGTTAAAACTGGGTGACACTAAAACTCATGTGATTTCTCTATTTAAAGAATTATTTAGTCTTTGCTGTTTCTACAACACTAGGAATTGTGTGTCATGTGTTTTTTGTGAGTACAGGCTGGAAATGGACAGTAAAATACAAAAGAAAATGATAAGAATTTCACTTGCAAAATTAATGCTGTTAGTGTAGCGTGAGCATGGATGAGTGAGCTAAACTGGAGCGCTAGGAAGAGTAAACTAATTTAAATTTAGTTATGTGATTCTAGATGTATGTACATATTTTGAAATACAGATTTATCAGTGGATTAGAAGGGATTAGAATTTGAATTGACAAGATCTTACTGTTTTATAGCTGTTATACAAGAACTTTTGATATTTATATGGCTATATATTTCTCCTTCCTTATAAATCCACTTCAGGATATTTTAATCATTCATTAAATCTTTGGGAAAAAAAGGCTCTGGTGCCTTACTTCAATAAGAATTTTACTCTATTTTTCTCGCTCATGTATTGACAAATAATTTTAATAGAACTTCCACCTACTATCAGCCTTTTTGTCATATTATGCCAATGAGAAGCCACTTGTGCTATTTTGCATGTATTATCCTTGTGAAAGTGTTAAAATGCTTCACTGAGATTATTTTTAAACATACACAAAGTAGATAAATAATATAAGAACTCACATATACACCACTCAATTTTAACTATCATCAATATCTTGATATTTTTGTTGCATCACAACTATATTTCAGGAAAATTTACCCTTTAAAAAATAAAACTTTTTTGACTCCTATACATTGTATGGTTTCTCATGTATGTGAAACTTAATGCATATATTTGAAATTTCACATATATGTAAAATTTAATTTAACAATCCCTAATAAACATTAATTTAGTGTTAACTATATAGGTATTCAAATAACTATTTGGTACTGTCCTTATTTTGGAGGGGCAAGTTGTACACACCTACATCTTTATGTATGTTTAAATCACAAATGAAAGTCGATAATAGGTCTCAAATCAGTGTATGTATACTATAGATTATGTATAAAGAAGGAAATGGTGTAGGTCAACAGAAAAATTGATAAAGAAAATTTAGTATACATACACAATGAAATTTTACTCATCCATAAAGAAGAACAAAATTATGTCATTTGCAGGAAAATGGATGAAGCTAGAGAATATTATGCTAAGTGAGATTAGCCAATTTCAGGAAGTCAGGGGCTGTAAATTTTCTTTCATATGTGAAAGTAAGAGAGAAAATAGGAAACCAAAGGGACTTTAGATAATTGAGGAAAGAGACCAGTAGAGTAGTAGAAAGGAATAGGGAGAGGGAGGTGAGGAGGGAAAAAGGAAGAACTGATGAATAGAACAGTTCAAATTATGCTACGTCCATGCATGAAGGTATCACTACTAATCTCACTATCATGTACAGGGAAGGCTGGGAGTGGGGTGGGACCTGAAGAGAAATACACCAGCACCTGTGTGCGTGCATGTTTGTTTAACTTTGAACCTCATTATAGTGTATAATTACAATTCACCAATGAAAGTATATATGTATGCACATATACGTATTTATAGATATAAAGAATGAATATCACATGAAGAAACACTTTTAAACACAAGCCATTATTTTGAGGCAAATACATGTATTTGCCTCAGAGAAAGAGAGAGGAGGGAAGGAGGGAGGGAGGGAGGGAGAGAGGGAGGGAGGGAGAGAGAGAGAGAGAGAGAGAGAGAGAGAGAGAGAGAGAGAGATTATGAGGATTAAATGAAGCCCTTCATAGGTCCTGGAGCACTGGGTGTGGTGGCACCCTCCTAAGTAATCTGAGTACTTAGGAAACTGAGACAGGAGGATCACAGGTTCAAGGTCAGTCTTAGCAATTTAGAGAAGCATTCAGGAACTTAGAGGGGCCCTGTTTCAAAATAAACAATAAAATGTGGCTAGAGGTGTACCTTGGAAGTCGAATGTCTCTGGTACAATATCCAGTACCATAAAAAGAAAGGAGGAAGAAAGGAAGGAACGAAGGAAGGAAGGAAGGAAGGAAGGAAGAGAGGGAGGGAGGGAGGGAGGAAGGGAGGAAGGAAGGAGTGAGAGGGAGGGAGAAAGAGAAAGTGAGAAACCATGCAGCTTTTGGCAAACAGCCAGCACTCAATAAATTATTAAAAATAATGATAATACAAAACAGTATAACTTCAAATGTGATTACAACAATGTAAACATGGTTGCAATTGAACTGGTACTGGAAGGAGCAAGGAATTATAAAAAGGGCCACTGTGTGGCCATGCTCCAAAATAATTTTGGAATTGTATTAAAAAATTTTCATTTTTAGTACAAGTGGAAATCTGGAGGGAAAGTTAAAATATGCCAAAATCTAACAAAGAAAAAAAAAAGAATGAAATGGGTGCAAAGAAACAAAATTGTCGAAAAATGTAAAAAACTAAGAAACTATAGAATTTAAAAACAAGATATAGCTGGTGCTATGATGCATTGCTCAGACCTGTCTACACACTGAAAGATCTTTGGACAGCTGTCACCTTTAATTGTCATTCATCTGTGGAAGTTGGCTTTCCTAGAAAGCACTACCTGGTTCAAGGCCTGATCCCCTTTTGGGGGATGGCCTGCATCCATCTCATAGCGAGGGCATGTTGTGGGACTATTAAGGTCCAGCCACTTACACACAATGTGGGACCACCTCGAGTGGACAGCCCAGCTTTAGTGCATGAAGGATACTGGCTGAAGCCTTGGATGAGTTTGGATCACACCTCACCTTCCTCCTTGCCTAAGCCTGATTCTTTTCTTTCTATCCCTAAGAAACAGATCCCAGGAGTATGTCCCAAGAAAATACTTTCATGTGAATAAGCAACTCCAGTTATTTCCAAGAAAGAGAATTTGCAGTATCATCAGGGTTGAAAAGTGATCAGGGGAATTCAGACAGATGGCCTCCAAGGAACACAACAGAGGCAAGATGGTTTCTCATGTTCTTGGGAGACAAACAGACTGATTTGCCTCAAAATAATGACATGTTAGCAGGCATGGCGGCGCACTCTTGTAATCCCAGTACTTGGGAAGCTGAGACTGGAGAATTGGGGTTTGCGGCCAGTCTCAGCTACTTAGTGAGGCCTCCGCAACTTAGTGAGACCCTGTTTCAAAAAAAGGAAAAGAAAATAGGACTGGGGGTGTAGTTCGGAGACAGAATGCCCCTGGGTTCAATCCCTGGTACCACCAAAAGAAAAAAAAATGACTTGTGTTTAAAAGTGTTTTTTCCTGTAAAATTCATGAGCCACCTGCTTTAACCTCTAAATCCTATCTCCTTCCAAATCTGTGTCTATGCATATGAGTGTGTTCAGCATAGAAAAGGTACAGTGAGATCTTTTGTCTACATATTTAATTAGTGTCTTGGGAAAGTCTATGCAGCCTGATGTAATAGAAATTGTAGTACATTGTAGAAGAGTCCCAATTTCCCTACATCCTTGCCAACATTTGTTGTTGTTTGACTTCTTAATGCTTGCCATTCTAATTGGGGTCAGATGAAATCTTAGAGTAGTTTTGATTTGCATCTCCCTGATTGCTAATGATGTTGAACATTTTTTCATGTATCTATTGGCCATTTGTATCTCTTCTTTCATAAAGTGTCTATTCATTTCAGTTGCCCACTTCTTGATTGGATTGTTTTCTTAGTGTAAAGTCTTTTAAGTCTTTGTATATCCTAGATATTAGACCTCTGTCAGAGGGATAGCTTGCAAAGATCTTCTCCCATTCCGTAGGCTTTCTCTTTAAGCTCTTGATGGTTTCCTTTGATGAACAGAAGCTTTGTAGTTTAATGCTATCCCACTTATTAATTCTTGTTTTAATTTCCTGTGCTTTGGAGGTCTTGTTGAAGAAGTTTCTACCTGTGCCTATATGATGGAGTGTTGAACCTATGGCTTCTTCTAATAATTTCACAGTCTCTGGTCTGACTTCCAAGTCTTTGATCCATCTCGAGTTGACTCTTGCGCAGGGTGAGAGGTAAGGATTCAGCTCCATTTTTCTACAGGTAGATAACAAGTTTTCCCAGCACCACTTGTTGAAAAGACTGTCCTTTCTCCAACATATGTGTCTGGCACCTTTGTTGAAAATCAATTGGCTATAAGTTTGTGGACTTGTTTCTGTATCTTCTATTCTGTACCACTGGTCTATGTGTCTGTTTTTGTGCCAATACCATGCTGATTTTATTACTATAGCTCTGTAGTATAATTTGAAGTCAGGAATTATGATGCCTCCTGCATGGTTCTTATTGCTGAGAATTGCTTTGGCTATTCTGGGTCTTTTATTTCTCCAGATGAAACTAATGACTGATTTTTCTAGCTGTGCGAAAAATGATGTTGGTATTTTGATAGGGATTGCATTGACTCTGTAGATCATTTTTGGCAGGATGGCCATTTTGATAATATTTATTCTGCCTATCCAAGAGCAGGGGAGATCTTTCCATCTTCTAAGATCTTTGATTTCTTTCTTCAGTGTTCTATAGTTTTCATTGTAGAGATCTTTTACTTCTTTGGTTAAGTTTATTCCTAGGTATTTGATTGGTTTTGAAGTTATTGTGAATGGAATTGTTTTCTGGATTTTTTTCTCAGTGGATTCATGGTTGGCATATATGAAAGCTACTGACTTTTTTAGGTTGATCTTGTATCCTGCTACTTTGCTGAATTTGTTAATCAGCTCTAGTAGACGTTTGGTTGAATTCTGTGGGTCTTCTAGGTATAGGATTATATCATCTACAAATAAAGATAATTTTAGTTCTTCTTTTCCTATTTGAATTCCTTTGATATCCTTCTCTTGTCTTATTGCTCTGGCAAGAGTTTCAAGGACTATGTTGAAAAGGAGTGACGATCTACACTTTTGGTGGGACTGCAAACTAGTTCAACCACTATGGAGATCAGTGTGGAGATTTCTCAGAAAACTAGGAATGGATCCAGCTATACCACTACTGGGTATCATACCAAAGGGATTGAAACTAGAAAACAACAGTAAAATATGCATACCCATGTTCATAGCAGCACAATTCACAGTGGCCAAATTATGGAACCAACCTAGATGTCCATCAACAGATGAATGGATTACAAAATTGTGGGAAATACACACAATGGAATTCTACTCAGCAATAAAGAAGAAGGAAATAACAGCATTTGCAAGAAAATGGAAAGATCTGGAGAACATTATGTTAAGTGAGATTAGCCAATCACAAAAAAAGAAGGGACATATGTTTTCATTAATATGCACAACCTAGAGAGTAGTGGGGACACAAAAGGGACTCCAATGACAACAGAGAACCCTCAATAGTGCAAGGGAAGGGGTACAAGAGAAGGGGAAGGGCAAGAAAGAAGTGAATCTATGAAATTACTATCATAAACAATGCGTACATATGAGATTATACCAACATCATTCACAGTGCTATGTGTGTGGGGGGAGGCCGGGGGGAGGGACACCAAGAGCTGTGTGCATGTATGTTAACACCAAACTGATACTCATTGTGATGTGAGACTACAATGCACCAATAAAAACATATTAAAAAAAGAAATTGTAGTACATGAAGCAGAAGGAGAGACTATGTCTGGATTCCATTAGACACTCTTGGAAATGTCTTACTATAATATTCATTCATTCATTCATTCATTCAGTATTGATAATTATTTATCAAATATTTATTTATTATTGATTTCAATGTTATCACGTGGATCTGGAATGATACCCCCAGAAGGTCACATGTTAACAGCATGGTCCCCAATGCATCAAGGTTCAGAGGTGGGGCATGGCTGGAGGAAGTAGGTCACTGGAGATGTGTCCTTGAGAACCATATCTGTCCTTGACCTCTTCAATTCTTTATGTCTGCTTCTGGACTGTCAAGAGCTGAGGCTTTCCCTCCATCATATCCTGCCATAATGTCTCTGCCTTGGGGCCAGCTGACCATGGACTTATCCTCTGAAACCATAAGCCAAATAAACCTTTCTTCCTTAAGTTGCTTTTGTCAGGTATGTTGATCATGGAAATGAAAAGTGAGCACGTTCCCCTTTTATTACTATTTTAAATGGTGTCCTGCTTTAGTCAAACAAATCCACATCCTGTCATCAACAAGAAGGTCTGCGACAATGCCTAGACATAGCAATGATGATGGATGGGATTTCGTGTCTCCTGTTTTTGAGGAGAGGGTAAGAGTATCTTAATTTGTATGATTTTTAGTAGCTTCAAGTTGGAGGGGATATGGATTTATTATATGAAGGCTGAACAGGGTAAGAGTGGGTGACAACATGGATGTATTGTGGTGTTTCTTTAAGAGTTTGGTTCAGAAAAACTAATGCCAGCAGACTACATTTTGGCAACTCCCATGTTGGCCAGGTTTCATTGCCTTTGAGGGCAGCTGCATTGTCTTTATCTTCCAAAGGATGCATTATCTGCATATACAGATATTACAAGAAAACCGGGCTCCTGGACATGAGTTATATAATCTCATCCCCTTGTTCCTCCTCTCTTGGGGTACTAATGGGTTCTTCCTCCTATTAACCTCTGACTTGCCTTGCCAGCTTCTATTGATCTTTCAGCTCTTGCATCATGAATATAATCAGTTCCCTGAATTAAATTTTATTTTCTTAAGTACTTATGTTGGTTTCTGTTTTCCTAGTTATGCCCCAAATGATATACAACCAAAGAGCAGAGGGAACTATTTGAGCCAATCTGAAGACTGCAAATCAGGGGCAACTGTTCATACTATAATAAAAATAAAAATAAACAAAATAAAATAGCTTAAAGTTGTTTGCTTCTTCATTGATTTTGAAACTTGTAGAAATTGAATGGAATAGAATGTCAACTACTAAGTTTCCTTAAGGTAGGCTTAGACATCAGTAGCTTGTTTTCTTTAATGTATAAATTCTTTCAATTTTCCTACCATTGCTTTTTATTTACACAATAACACAAAATATAAAATAACATTCTGTTAGTGAATTCCATAATATCTGACACCATAAGAGTATTTTTAAAGTCTGACGTTTCTAACTCATTGGTTGCCTATAAAAGTAAAAAATAATTTCATAACTATAGTTGAGAATTTCACTTTTCTTTGTCTCTTTAGTAATCTGGAAATATATTGGTAATACAAAACATTCTTCTTGACCTTCTAAGAAAACACAAACCAGAAAACATATAAACATATAAACAATCAAAAGCCAATGTGGGTGATCTGAGGTGACTGGAGCTGACTGATCTGTGTTATCTGTCCTCTGAGAACGTGGCATGTCTCTAGGCTTGGCACACCAAGCCTGGCGGGAAGCACACTTCCTGAAAGAGCACAGCCTGTTCTGATGAGAAACAGAGCATGGAGGGGGGCTACGGCCTCGGAGGAACTGAGTCTCATGACATTCTTGCTCTTGCTCCCTGAGAAAGTGATAAGCATAAGACTGCTTAGTGTCTTAATTAATTCTTAGAAGCTTTGTTTTAAAAAGATACATGGTGGTTTGATTGGACTAATGCCTTCCTGTACAAAGTTCCCAGGATTCTGTCTATAAAAGAAGTCTGTTGCTCTTAATAAATATGCATTTGCTTGGAGCTGGTCTTCTGCTTTGCATCCCCCGTGTCCTGATTTCGTCGTGGTTGCATCTTCCCGGGGTCTCCTCTCCACTAGAGAGCAACCACAAGCCAACACGTGGAAATCCCCAATTTGGATGCATTTTTTGGTTACCTGAAGATTTAACTTTATAGATCAAAAAGAAGATAAAAAATAGCATAAATAGTATGAATTTGCTACAAAATGATTTTCTAGCCAGGTGGTAGTGCATGCCTGTAATCTCAGTACTTTGGAGGCTGAAATAGGAGGATTGCAGGATTGAGACCATTCTCAGCAACTCATCAAGGTCCCTAGCAATTTAGTGAGACCCTGTTTCAAAATAGAAACTCAAATAGTGCTAGGGGTATAGCTCAGAGGTGGAATACCCCTGGGTTAAATCCTTAGTATCTCAGGGAAAAAACAAAAATTTTATTGTGCTTTAATGTATATGTGCAACCTGATTTGCCAAACTCATCAGTATTGTTTCTTTTGCAAGGTATCTACAACTGAAATTCAAATTTGGCCTGGGAAACAAGTCGTGAAGTTACATACTATACACAATTTCAAAAATTTTCTTTTAATACATACGTGAAATTTCTCATTTAACATTTTTATATTTTTCAATATAATTTTAATGACATTAAAATATTCATAAAGAAATCATTGTGAGATAAAATATTAAATAGTCTTTCTTTTTAAACAACTATGTAATAGAGATTTTAAATTTGAAATCTTCTAACTACCCTAATCTCTTTAATAGTGACTACAAAAATTCTAAATATTTTATCAAGTAAGAGGGGAAGAGAAAAATAAATTGCAACAATAAACTTTTGATCAAGATAACCTGCCTTAGATTTATAAGCAAATGGCTAGTTAGTAGTGAATATTAATATCAGTTCACTATATACTGCTAAGTAAATAAATCAATAAATCAAAAAACTCCAATTACTGCCTTACAGTATTATATTTTTCTAATTTAGATATAATTAGTGTATTTTAAATTGTCCATTTTCACTTAAAATAATTACTTGTATTTTAGAGGTAAGAAAGGGAAAGATAATATATATAAATATTAAAGTTTATATAGTATGCTATTACTGGTTTTATTCCCATAAGACATTTAAAATTTTGTTCGAGGAGCTATATTCTGGCAAGATGCTCCAAGAAGTATAGATTTAATGGTTAAACAAGTTTGGACAATACCATATAATGCATTTCTTACTGAATAAGTACTAAGCATGTTTGGGATTTCAAGGCAGTGATAAATTCTGTACTGAAGAAAACTACTTATGCTTAACCCAGTGAAACCCAATTCTATTTGAAACAAAATTGTTTTTTATTGCTTATTGATATTATATAAACTGTTTTTGAAACATTTATGCACAAATCCTGATATACCATATTTTGTTCATGATTACCCATTTTAGAACAGTTTACTCATATTTCTCATATAGTAATGAGAGTAAAAGTTAGTTTGTGGCTTCTGAAACTAAATGCAGAATAATCAAGTTTATCTTTCCTGAAACAAAGAGATGGAGCTGGTATTGAAAATTAATAAATGAAATCTTAAGAACTCATTTGGCTTGGATAATTGAAGTCTAACATATTGAGTATCCAGAAGCTTAAGAGACTATAATATACAACCTTTAAAAGACCAAAGAATTTCATGAAGATGAAGCACTTCCTTTCAGTTTGGCAAAAATGCTGCCTCCCACAGAAAATATTAAAATGATATAATCCAAAAGAAGATAATCCTTTGGCTAGCATGAATTTCATTAAGAATTAAATAAGTTATCTTATCCTATTTTAGATTATTCATCTTTATTTCATGTTATGATTTTAGTCTGGAAATGTTAGTTGAAAATCTGATAGATTTTAACTATTTCCATGAAAACAGAGTGTATGTATTGTTTAATCAATCAATCATTTAAGATAAAATGTGAAGTCGAAAAAATCCTATCACATCTTGATTAAAGAGGAGAATCTATCCAAAAATATTGTAAAAGTCTGGTTTTGCCTGTCACGTATAGAAAACCAACGATAAAATAAAAATGGAGAAACTCGGTTTCAAGATGAGAACTTTGTAACTTTTTGAATTATGAGGAATAAAACAGCTTTCAGAGTTTATCCCTGCTCTCATCTCTTTGCTTCTTTTATTTTATTTCTCCTTTGTTCCTAGTATTGTACCCTGCAAAGAATTGAGGCTCTGTCAGGATTGTTGAATTAGGGATCTCAGCAGCAAAAGCATGATTCTATGAAAACAGCCCTTTAGAAATGTCAGTTTTATTAGGGTGAGCCTATTTCCAAGTAATAGAGCTAGCACCTAAAATTCAGGAGTGTCACATAGCAAATAGATGAGAGAAAATAAAATTGTAGTAGATTAAGATTTATAAGCAAATAATTTTCTACCTGATTTGTGTTGTATTGTCTTGAAGTATAGTATCGTCTGTATATTTGCAGGTAATTTCAGCAACAGATTTATGTCTTCATCTAATTTAAAAGTATGCCTTCATAAAATGCCCACTTGCTTTATTTTCCTATAAATAGTGACATTTTCTCTACTTCTTTAGAAGGAGTATGTAAAAAATAGCTTCTTTCTCAAAATACATGTCTATTTAAGAGCACTGCCATCCAGATAGGGTAATAATACTCATACTAACATTATGAGGATAACGTATTATCAATCTATGGACATGAGTTGTGTTTTTCCCATTAGGGTATTTGAAGCTATATGAAATATTTCTTAATGACGAGTTTGGAGACCTGGGTCTGGTAGGTTCTGCCTCAACTAGAAACCTCATTTTTCTCTATATAAAGTGAAGAATATAGTGGGGAAAGATGAAGGTTCTATAAGCATCTTCCACCTCTCATATCCCATAACCCTCAGATGGGTATGTACCAGGCCGCATCCTTATGCTAGGTATATTCTTCTCAGAGAAAAAAATTCTGATGTGTGATTAATAATCCATGAGAAAAATAGATTTCCACATGACTTAAAAGGCAGGAATTGTGTACATCTTCCTCTCCCTGGCTCCAACTTCATGTGTGCATGTACAGACACTCTCATACTAATGCAGGCAGAAAAAGTAAGAATGGACATGAAACAAAGAATACAAAAGAATTAGAACCACAGAACACACAATTGAAAACTGACAGCCAAAGATAGTGTTGACATCACATTGAAAGAGAGCTGGGAAAGAGGAAGAAAAAAAGTAACTTCCCAAAGTGTGAATTATTCTGAGAGTGACACACAAGTTAACTTAAACTCTTAAAACTCATTATGATTTTTAGCACTTTCAATTCACCATTCCAAACTGAGTATTTTTAACATGCACCTTTTATTTGCACTAGAATCTACAGATTATCCTTCAGTGTTGTATATTGAACTCTCCCAGTAAATGTGCAGTGTAAAGACTGCCAGGCACTGAGCTCTTGACTAAACTCTAATCTGCTTCCTGACTACAAAATGTTGTTGTATCTCCCTCTCACATAGTCTTACTGACTACATACACAAGAAGGGGAACAGAATCCCATGTGCTCTTTAGAAATAAAGTCTATAGGCCGGGTGTGGTGGTGCACGCTTTTAATCCCAATACTTGGGGGGCAGAGACCGGAGGATCTAGGTTCGCGGCCAGCCTCAGCTACTTAGTGAGGCCCTCCACAACTTCATGAGACCCGGTTTCAAAATAAAGGATAAAAAATAGGGCCGGGGGTGTAGCTCAGAGGTAAAACACCCCTGGGTTCAACCCCTGGTACTGCAAAAAAAAAAAAAAGAAATAAAATCTATAATAGTATTAATGATTATTATGATATAGTTATCATTTCTTGTTTATTATGTATCAGATAATATTTCTAAACCTTGTATGTTTATGCTTTTTACACACATTACTGAATTGTAGGCATCCCCATTTTCACAATGAAGAAACTAAACAACAGAGCTGTGAAATAATTTGCATGGCTCCAAGCAGGTAGAACATGTGCTTTTAAGACAGTGTCTTGACCTTCAGACACTCTCCCATCACATCTGGCCACAGAAGAATGGGTTGAGTGTCTATTCAAAAGTGTTAACAGTGCGGGGCATGGTGGCGCACGCCGATTTCAAAGTAAAATATAAAAAAATAGGGCCAGGGGTGTAGCGCGGAGGTAGAACGCCCCTGGATTCAATCCCCGGTACCGCAAAAAAAAAAAAAAAGTGTTAACAGATGTACTGAAAGGGAAATGGAATGTACTTGGTGAAATGGAATGAAATGGATATTTTCTTTCCTTATTTGCAGCCTGCCTAAACAGGCAAAGTGATTGGAATATGGGAAACGAAGACATAGTATGCTTCCAAATTGAAAAGCATCTGCTATCAATTCTTTTGCTCTATGGGGCCTTGAAGCACCACTTCTTTAGATTGTTGCTTCTTCTGTAGAAACAGAGAAACTTGGATCACATATTTCTGGGTGACAGAAATGACAGTAAATGGCACCATTTCACTAACACTGGCCTTTCGCAATAATCAGCTTTTAGTGTTTATATTATAAAGTCAAAGTTCGAAAGAAAATCAAACCCTGTTGAAAGTCATAACACAAATAAGTATTCTGTGCCCTTGCCAATATCCTTCTAAAAGGCAAATGCCTTTGATAATTTAATCCTAGTCTAATTTAACATCAATCATTAAAATACTATGGTTATACCTATGTCTCTTGCATTAGCGATTCAGACAGTATTTCACACTTCCTATTTTATTTTATTTTTATTTTTTTTTGGTACTGGGTATTTTAGTATGCAGAGACTTAACTCTGCTATACATACATTTCCCCTATTCTCTTCCTCCAGCCATCATTAATTCATTAATTCATTTATTCACTAATTCATATATTTATTTATTTAGTTATTGAGCACCTATTGTCTGTCATTTACTTCTCTAGAATCAGAGAATAATGTTATGGGAATATAATTTCATCAGAAAGAGGCAGGCAACAAATAAACAAATTAATATGCCAGGTAATGGTATGTGCTAACAAGTAAAATACAGTGGGATGAGGGCATAGAGAATAACAAGGTGGTTGGTTAGGAAAGAACTTGCATTTGAACAGAGGAAGCGAGGAAGGGTCTATATGGGTGTCATGAGACAGTATATCAGTAAGAAGGAGAACATACTGGAAATCTTTAAGGCCAGAGTATGGTTGGCATTTTCTAGAAATGGTTAAGAAATCTCTAACATTAGAGAGATAATGGATACAAGATAATAGGGTTTTGAGGGCACTCGGTATGGTTAGGCAAACATAGCTGTCTTTTCATGCTCCTGAACATTCCAGACACTTCCTCCACCATTCTTACACTGGATGGACTTGCTTCCTAATTTACTAGAAAAATGAAATCAATCAGCAGCTTCTCTCACGACTCTTTATTCCCATTTGCTGCCATAGAAGGTTATCGTTCCAGCCGGGCGTGGTGGTGCACACTTGTAATCCCAGTACTTTGGGAGGTGGAGACCGGAGGATCCGGGTTCCCGGCCAGCCTCAGCTCTCTCTCTCTCTCTCTCTCCTTAGTGAGGCCCTCCGCAACCTTGTGAGACCTGGTTTCAAAATAAAAGTATAAAAAATAGGGCCGGGGGCGTAGTGCGGAGGTAGAATGCCCCTGTGTTCAATCCCCGATACCGCAAAAAAAAAAAGAAGGTTATCATTCCCTGTTCCTACCTGAAATGAATACCTTTATTTATGTTCTAACTTATGACTTCTTTTTTTAATTTTTGAGATGATTAAGTTGTTTTTATTAACAAGGGTTATTATTTTGATTCATTTAGAAGGTTGAATAATCATTATATAAACTCCAACTTGGTTGTGATATTTTATTTGTTCTTTTTTATACTTTTATTGGTGCATTATAGTCTCCTATCATAACATAGTTCACAGTGGTAGTGACATCCATGCACACAGCACTTGGTGAGCTTCCCACCAACTCCTTCACTTCTGCCTCCCTTTCCCCATACAGGATATTGAGATTGGCATTGGTATTTTCACATATGTACATAATGTCAATGAAAGTGTTTCCTTCATTGATTCTCCCTCTCCCGCTCTCCTTCCCCTAGACCACCTCCCTGGCTCCGCTGGAATTTCTCCTCCATTTTCTGAAGTCCCTCTGGCATCCCAATTACTCCCTACCTTCCACATATGAAAGAAAACACATGACCCTTCACTATGACTTCTTAATTGTTCAGGGACACTTGTCTAGCAACTTTTCTCTTTCTCTCCTAAATCAACAGCTTTTCACTCTTCTTGATTATTCCCATTGGCATACAAGTAAACCTTACTCTTCCCATTTTAAAAATCAGAAAAGCAGCAACCACGATAACATTTCTACTAATTCCATTTCTCCTTCCAGGTACTGCCCTGTCATTGCCTTCTTTATAATAAAACTCTTTGGAATACCTGTTTAAATGCCCTGTTTCCAATTCCTAGTTTTGTATTTTATCTTTAAACCACTACATTCAGGGTCTAATTTACCAAATATAGTTAGAACATATGCAACAGAATTGATGGCTCCCTTCTCTTTATTACATTTTGTTTCTTTGTCTTGTAAAACACCACAATGTCTTGGATTTTTCTCAACATCACTAGTTGTTCCTTCTTAGAATCCCCCATTGATTCCATCTTCACTCCTTTAAGTACTGCCACTCCCCCTGCAAATCTTTACTTCCATTTAATCTGTGAGATCCTTCCCCTCCTCTCTTAATCAGTGCTTTTTCTTTTGATAATGTCATTTATCTCAATGATTTTGAACAATGGCTATATGGCCACTGTCCTAGTAGGAAATACACGAATAATAGCAATATTGGGGGGACCTAGGAGAGAAATATAAAAGGTTACTGCTAGATCAATAGTACATTGATCTGGTAATGTCAAAGACATTTTAAAACTTGCTAGCCGGGCATGGTGACCCATGTCTGTAATCCCAGTACTTGGGAGGCTGAGACAGGAGGATCATAGGTTCTAGAATAGCCTCAGCAAGTAGTGAGACTCTCAGCAATTTAGCAAGACCCTGTTTCAAAACAAAAAATAAAATAAAATTGGGATGGAGAGGGGAGCTCAGAGTTAGAATGCCCCTGAGTTCAATCCCCAGTACCACACACATACACACACACACACACACACACACACACACACACACACGCACACACACGCACACACGCGCACACATACACACACACAAAAAAAAAAACTTGCTAAGAACTTTTCAGGTAGGTGGTGGGAGTAGAAAAGAGAGATCTAACTAGAGGGGGATAGGAGTATGGCTGTTTAAGGGAGATTTTTTTGTTTTTGTTTTTATTCTGTTTTGAGATGGAGGGTTTTGTCATTTATATGCATCCTGAGGGGAAAAACATATTTTTCATAGAGGAGAAACAAAGTTGTAGGGTTGAGAAGATGAGGCAATTTCTTGGTCAAAGTATGATAGGGAAAAAAAAGAATAGCAAAAGTAGAACTATCGATATAGATATATCATAGATATCTAATTTTATTTTTATAAAAAACAATTGTGGAGGAGAGATTCTCTTTAATAATATCACAATCACAATTGTTGCTTAACTAATAATCAGTATTTACATTAGCAGTATGTTAAATTAGAAAATCTTATTAAGAAACCAGCTTAATATATTAACATGAAATTCTATACTGAGTTGACAGTAATCCAAAAATGTAAAAGTTAGTATGCCAGAAATGGTGAAATCAATAAATGCTATACAAGGAAATATCCATAGGGATAACATAAGGGAATAAAGAGACTTGAATGAATGGAGGGTTTTGGAATCAGAAAAATTATTTTTCTGCCTTGACCCAAAGAGTCATGATATTGCCTAGCTTTACTCTGAAAGCAGGGGAAGAGTTTGTTTTTTGATTATATACATCCTTCCATATCTTTCTGATTTGAGTGCAGTATAGATAAATTATTTGAAACCTAATGTTTGCAAAATGCTTTAACTAGCCAGACCAGGTGGTGCATGCCTATAATCCCAGTACTTGAGAGGCTGAGATAGGAGGATTGCAGGTTTGAGGCTAGCCTCAACAATTTAGGTAGGCCCTAAGCAAATTAGTGAGACCCTGTGCTGTGTGCATGTATGTCCCTATCACTCTGAACTACATTATGATATGAAACTACAATGCACCAATAAAAGTGTATAAAAAAGTTATAAAGCTTAACCGTGTGAAAAATCATATGAACTCTTTGTGTCCATTTCTTCATTTGTAAAATGGAAATAATAATAGTACTTCATGGATTTATAAGACAATAAAATATTGTATGTGCAAGTACTATAACTTCCTTTTTTCTGACTGTGTGCAGAATTCAAGTTGAACAATATTTTTCTTCAGAATTTTAGAAGCCATTACCCTGTTGGCTCCCACATGCTGATGAGAAGTCTGATGCCAATCTTATTAGAAAACTTGCATGTCTTCTGTATTTTATTCTCTCTTTGAAGCTCTTTGTACCTTTATCTCAAATATTGTAAAAGTTCATGATGAGTTGCCTGAAATTTTGTAAAGGAAACTTGAATGGTTATATCATATCATTTCTTTTATGAAAAATCAGTCATTGCTTTATGCAACTCATTGTTTTATTTCCTTATACAGTTTTTTCTCTACTTTTAATGTTAGTTGTATTTTTCCATCTGCTTGGCTATATTTGACTTTTAAATAAATATTATCCATTCTTAGCTCATTCTTTTGTATTTATTTATTTAAAGTACCGGGGATTGAACCCAGCTACACCCCCAGCCCTTTTCAATTTTTATTTTGAAACAAGGTCTGGCTAAGTTGCCTAGGCTGGCCTCGAACCTGTGCTCCTTCTGTCTCAGACTCCCAAGTACTGGAATTATAAGCATGTGCCATCATGACCGGTTATTTTAATTAGTAATTATTTCATTAGTATCTATTAGTATTTGATATTATAGCTAATTCCTGTTTCATCATCACATTTTTTTCTTATTTGAGGGAAACCTTTTTTCTTTGAACATGCACATCAAATAGAACGTGAGACTAAGAAATTAGTCTCTTCCAGGGCAAAGAGGCTCCAAATTGGTCCCTAAACTGTATGAGTATTTAAATGCCAACTTCAACATTTACGTGGCATCAAACTTCATTTTCAACCTTGTAATTCTGCTTCCCCATCTTCTCTTCTCCTCCCCAAATAAATGATCTCAGTAGATGTAGGTTTTGTGATTGTCTGTCAGTATGATTACTCAAATGTGCTCATGCCTTGAAAATATCTGTCCACATATTTGACTTCTTTTTTTTTTTGTGGTACCGGGGATTGAACGCAGGGGCGTTCTACCTCTGTGCTACACCCCCGGCCCTATTTATTATACTTTATTTTGAAACCGGGTCTCACAAAGTTGCGGAGGGCCTCACTAAGGAGAGAGAGAGAGAGAGAGAGACAGGGAGAGAGAATACAAGAGAGCTGAGGCTGGCCACGAACCCGGATCCTCCGGTCTCCGCCTCCCAAAGTACTGGGATTACAAGCGTGCGCCACCATGCCCGGCTCATATTTGACTTCTTAATAAGTTTTATTTTTATTTGATACAGAATGTTTATATTCATTTGCCCTTTCTTTTATTGTGTAATGATAATGGTTTTCTCTACAATTGTTGCTCTTGGGCCTTTTAATACTGCGTTTTTCATTAATCTTTACACCCTTTCACATGTACGAACTGCAGTTTTCTTCTCTCAAATTGCTGAGATCTGAAGGAAGTGTCTTGCTAGTATGATAATTTTTCTGGTTTGGTACATTACAGAACCAATAAGAATTTCTGGCTATAAATACACTCTTCCCACTTAATCTACTAGGTTGCTCAAATAAATATTTACCTGTTTCTCATGTAGGAGATAGCTTTGTAAAAAATGTAACTTACTTTGTGTGAGATGTTGACACTTGTAAAATAATAATTATAATCTTAAAAAGCAACTTTTTGACATAAAAATACATTATAGAGACAGAAGCAAATTAAATATTAATATATTTTATATTCCCCAAAGCTAGAAATGCATGTGATAAATAACAATTTATTTTCTCTCCCAGGTACTACAGAATATTCTATAACAAAATGCTCAACTATCATTATTAAAATTATTTTTCACATTCTCTCTTTCCTCACTTGTTTGTATATTTGCTGACAGGCACATTTAAATTGTATAGAATAAATTTTCTTATAAATATCAGAATATGTGGATAAGGTTGGATTGGTAATTCATATTTAAAGCCCTTGATATAATGATAAGTAATGGGGATGTTTTTATTTATGGGGACATTTGATTTGTGGTTGCATGTTGTCTGAATTTAAAATGCTTTCCCTTATAATATGCCCTTCTTGAAAAGTGTATTTTATGAGACTCTTTACCTGTTTCTCAAATCCTTCAATGACAACCTAAAGTCATATAATCCTAGAAGATGCTCTTGACCTCCTCCTACAAGACAGCTTTCTCCCTGTTAAATTCTTGGCATTACACTATTATATCTACTATTTATTCATCCTGTCAATACCAAGTCACTGAAATTGCCACTTAATAACCTCGTATTTGTATTCAAGTGATGTCTTATGCTTTGGGAATTACCTTCGTGTCTAAAGCTTACATATTTCAATCACAGCTTCCCGACCACGAGTGCTCACCAAATTCATTACTCCCTGGAAGGAGTGGGACCAGGAAACCAATCACAGAAGGAAGCCAATGTTTCCAGTATGCTGTTACAGGTGAAGAGCTAATTGGGAATTTTAAGGTCTGATCACAAAACATACTGTTAGACCATAAAAGTTTTTAAATAACACAAAGGAGATATACATTTGAATTTTTTTACATTTGAACTTTTAATACTCTTTTCTATTTGATAATACACTAAAAATGGGATATTTAGCCACCATATAAACCAGGGCTTACCTAACTATTCTAAGGAGTACCAACTCTAAGGTACTTCTGTGCTGCCTAAAGGCCAGCACTAGCAGTCTTATCTACCTCAAGCGTTTAAGAAAGGGGGAAATAAAACATCTGATATCCTTATCTCAATGGCCTATTGGTCTCCAATCTTACTATGACTTGAATCTCTTGCTTAGGTTTACTTTAACACCTCAGTATGTCATACTTATTCTCTCAATCTCACGTCTCAACTTCGCTCTGTTAGTCTGTCCTGAAAATATTTGCTCCCACTCATCCCTAACTATGCCTATTTCTCCTGCCCCTAGGAAGTTTTTATACCATAACTAATACTTTTCCTAAAATCATTAAAAGATTTAGCAGTTATTCCTTATAACCACAACTTCTGGAGACCTGTAATGTTTTTCTACGGAAGTCATTTTTGATCCTACAGGGAATCTCAAAGGAAGGTTGCTCATTTTTCCATATCCCATCAATCTTCTCAGTCATTTTTCCTCACTCTGAACAACTGCTTCCAAATCTGTCCTGTGTCATAACCCATTTTCTTTAAGTTGATGCTGTTTGGCACATTACTCTTGACACTGCCTCTGTTTCCACTATTTCCTCTACAGTTTCATTCAGCATGGAACTTCTTGTCCTTAACAGATCCACTTTTTCATATGCTCACTGAAGTGTTCTGTGTGTATTGGGGGAGGAATGCCAGGGATCAAACCAGGACCTCCCAGGTGCTAGACAAGCACTCTACCAATGAACTACACCCCCTGCCCTTTCTTGATAAATTCTAAAACACCAGTTGACTCACCATATCATTATTTTTAGAGTTTGGTTATTTATTCTCAATTCTCAAAAATCTAGCTCTTTATGAATTCCTCTTATTTATTCCTATCATTCTGGCAATTGTTTGTCCTCTTTCCCCTACATAGGTGGCATGGCCTTCCAAAGAGACTATTTTTTCCTAATACTGGATGAATCCACCCTTTCACCTCCCTTCTGATGCACTTAAGATATTGAGTGGTGTAAACACAGACTCTTAACTCTTTTAGATTAAATCTCTGGTTGCCAATTTGAAATGGACCCTTGACGCTTCTCATCAATTCTACTATGTTTTACAATCAATGCTCTCCAGTTCTCAATAATTATATAAAACTTCTTCACTCGCCATATTTTTTAAAACTCCCGAACTGTTTGAAAACATTTGGAAGTGACTCTAGCTTCACTGAAAAGGATGAGAAGCATTGGGGAGGAATGCTCTTTTCTTCCTGTGAACAGAAGCCAAAGCCTTCCCACGTGTGAACTGCACATTGTATACTGGGCAGTATCTGAAGTATTTCCCATTCTACAAACTTATTGTCATGAGAATTCAAAAATACCCATATCTTTCTGAAATAACACTTCCTCACCATTAATCTTTTCCCCATCTATGTCCGTAGGTCTTTGATACCCCTAAAAGTCAAACGTGCTTTTTGTTGTTGTCATTGTTTGGTTTGATTGTTTTTAATGTTCATATTAGCTCCTTTCCATTTTTCAGCTTCTTTTCACTCATCATCCAATTCCCATTTGGATTCTGGTGCAATTATTCCACTGAATTACCTTATAAAAATCCAAATATGATTTTAATGTCACTGCATTTTATATACATTTTCGTCATTTATCTCATTCAAATTCTTGCAGTCTCACTATTTGCCACATTTTCCTTCTGAAAAAACATATTCACCTTTTCTTTCATGGTATCACACTCTCCTGATTTTGGGCTTGCATGAAATTATACTCTATTTCAGTTTTCACTGCAAACTGTCTTCCTCAATTTTTACCTTCATCAATGTCACTTGGGGTTTAGGACTAGATCGTTCTGATCATTCCTTATTACATAACTTTAGAATATAAGTGTTTAAGCGGGGGTAGCAGAGAATTCAGGATTGTGTTCTATTGCTACAGTAATTTACAAATGTCAGTAAACATCTGATTAAGTCATAAAAGGAACCAAAATTTTAGGCCGGGCGTGGTGGCGCACGCTTGTAATCCCAGTACTTTGGAAGGCGGAGACCGGAGGATCCGAGTTCGCGGCCAACCTCATCGCGCATGCGTGGGCGCGCGTGATTTATCTCTCCTCTCTCCTCTCTCTCTCTCTCTCCCTCTTCTCTCTCTCTCTCTCTCTCCCTGTCCCTCTCTCTCTCTCTCTCCCTAGTGAGGCCCTCTGCAACTTCGTGAGACCCGGTTTCAAAAATAAAGCATAAAAAAATAGGGCCGGGGGCGTAGCGCGGAGGTAGAACGCCCCTGCGTTCAATCCCCGGTACCGCAACAAAAAGAAAGAAAAAAAAAAGGAACCAAAATTTTAAAACTTTCAAAGCTGACTTATAAATATTGAAAGTAGCCGAAATAGATTCACAAGAGTGTGAATGTATTGTTCTTAGATGGAATCAAGAAGTGAGCTTTTTTGTAGAGAAACTATGAGGGAACTTTGTGGGAAATAACTACAACACAAAACCTACTGAAATTGAGATTATATTTTTTAGAGAAGTAGATGATAACTGAAGACAGGAGAGACCACTTTATTTCTTTGGGGTATATTTTAGAAATGTTTGTTTCCTAGGATCTTCCTGATCCTGTGAATATGTCTGTTTCACATAAAAGGCTTCAGACAACTATCTTTTTGCTCTGAAAATATTTCCCCTTTAAATATCCTTCCCTTTTGAGACACCAACTGATCACAGAATAAGACTGGAACATGTGGTCTAATGATACAACTACAAAGTGGGCAGGAGGATTTGTAGCATCCGTATCCAGTGGCAGTCATTACACAAAACGAGTTCTGCCTTTAGATTAAGCTTGAAACTGAGTGTTCACCTTCTACTTCTTATGTCAGTGATTGTGTACTTAGTGGTTGTAAAGCTATAAGAACTGTTCTCCTAACATGTCTGACAGGGAAATTCTCTCAGAGCAACTGCATTATTATAGGGAGACCACTGTGGCAGGAACATAGGCAGAGTGTAAATTGCTATTACATATACATGTCTTTTGAACTAAACTCAGAGAACTGACTTAATCTAATACAGAAACCAGAGAAAAAGCATGTTAAAATTGAACAAAAGTGGCAATCTACAGAAGAAGAATGCTGAGATAGAATTGGGAGGAAATAGATAATTTAACATAAGAGGGGTATTCTACCTCTGAGCTTACACCCCAGCACTTTTTATTCTATTTTTTATTTTGAAACAGAGTCTCACTAAGTTGCTGAGGTTGCCCTTGAACCTGTGATACTCCTGACTCAGCTTCCCAAGTACTGGGATTACAGGTTTGCCACCGCCCCCAGCTAGAAAATATATTTTTTAAAAGCAAAGAATTTATCCATATCCAAAAAAGTGGCATATTTTATTTAGCATATTAATAAACTCTCCAGAATATCCTAAAATACTCATTAATATTTTTAAGTTATATTGTATGCATTTTGTACATTTTTGGCCTGAATACATTTACTCAGCATGTGAACCAGAACGACAACAACAACAACAAAAATAACACAATAAATAAATAGTATATAGGTAAAAAAAAGTGAGAGCAATGATCCAGAGAAGAAAGGTAAGCTATAGTTTGGTTATTGATTCATCCAAGACAAGATGAAGACTTTAATAAGGGAGATATCAGAAAATCAGCAATCCAAAGAACTCTAGCTTCATTCAAAAGACAATTAGCAGACATAAACCTTGCTCCCTAACCTGGTGCTCAGCACACTCCTTAGAAAACTGGGTATGTTTCTTATCACTTTGAACCTCACTATGATATATAATTGCAATGTATCAATGAAAGTATATATATATACACATATATATATACATATATATGTATATATATACATATATATATACAACACACATATATATATGTGTATATATATATATAGATAGATAGATATAGATAGATAGATAGATAGATAGATATAGATATATGTAATTGCTTATCTTGCACTCTGGTTCTCCACACATAGGAAATCATGCTCCTGAAAATTGCTTGTAATATACATTACCTCTGTAATATATTATTGGTCATCAGACATTTGTTCTGTAATCCCATTGCCATTGACTTTAACATTGGCCTGTGCGTGGAACGTGATCAATGGGAAGTTCACAGAGGCATGACAACTATAAAGCTCTTTATCTCTACCATAACTGCCTGGTTCAAACAGTGAATGCACCTTCAAGCTAGGTATGAGAAAAACAAGGCAAGTGATACAGACCTGACCCTCCACAGCCTGGAGCTGAGCAGACCAGAATTCTAAGGCAGTGAGGCAGAAATAAATGACTTCTATTGTAAGCTACTGAGTTGGGGAAATGTTTTCATGTATTCTTATAAACATATAACTATAGCTAGTGTGGTGACGCATGCCTGTAATCTCAGTACTTGGGAGCCTGAGACAGAAGGTTCACAGGTTCAAGGCCAGCACATGGTAATTTAGTGAAATCTATTTCAAAATAATTAACAAAATAGGTCTGGGGCTGTATCTCAGAGGTAGAATGTCCCTGGGCTCAATCCCTAGTGCCACACACATAAAAAAAAATCTAATAAACATTATCACAATCTAAAATCTCACTTCCTAGAAAATCCTCTGTAGATAAAATAGTTATTTCTAAACTCAACATCTTTTCTCAGAAAAAGCTCCAGGAGAAATGTGTATACATCTTAAAGTGGGCTGGCACTCCCCACACACATACAGATATAAGATACCATGCTCAGCAATCAGCTCTCAGAAACACAGTGTCACATAATTCTATTTATTTTTTTTAATTTCAGGATAGTGTTTTTATTTCTTCATTTATAATGTGACTTTTTCAAAGAAAATAACAAAGAAATGGTTATGACATTTATAAAATAAAAATTTGTATGAACATTTTAGTAACAAAACAATTTCCTGTCTGTAATTATTTTGTCACATTGTACTCAAGTATTCAAATGCTAGTGAAATTAATTATAAAATATTTTAATGCTAAATTTTCATTAAATCCTAAGTCAGGGTATTTTTATATTTTATATATCTCTAATTTTTTCAAGTTGAATTTTCTTTTTTTATTTTTGATGTCTTTGTAAATACAAAACTGTACCTGGGAAAATCAGTGGTGAACTGTGTCATATATTCACGTATCCATGTATATTTACTAGATGTTATTGAGAGTCACTTAACTTGCTGTGTTCTCTTCCTTCGATCATATTCTGGAAGAGCTATCAAAATTCATGCAATAATTTCAAATAATTCTACTTATTTTTAAAAATAACTTTATGTTTAAGTTACATAAAACAAAATATGCCTACTATAATTGCTCAACTCAATTGGCTTTGGCAGATGTATAAAGCCAGGTCAATATTACAAAAAATGAACATGTCCTTCAGCCAAAAAGTATACATGTTACTTCATCTCCACACTTTCTTCCATAACCACCCGTCTGTTTTCCGTCATTATCAGTAAGGTTTGATTTTTCTAGAATTCATATAAATTAACAATGCAATTTGTACTCTTTTGGCAGGGATACATTCATTCAGCATATCTTTGAGTTTTATCCATGTTAATATGTCAATAGTGTATTTCTCACTACTATATCATCTTATGAATATAAATCAATGTGGGTTTTTTGCCATTTGGGTGTACGCTTTGTATGAGTTTTTGACTATTGTGAATAAAGCTTCTACAAATATTTATGTACAGGTCTTTGTAAGTTCAAATATTTTCTCTTGGACAAACACCACATAGCAAGATGTCTGGGTAACATGTTAGGTGCATGCTTAAAATTATAAAAATACTATCACACTTTTCCAAAGTAGTTTTACAAGTTTACATCTCCACCACCAAAATATGAGTCTTAACTGCTCCACACATTTTTGCTAACATTTAATGTTTTCAGTGCATTTTCTGCTACCTAAACATGAGATAAATTTTCACATTCTTCTTAGTATGTATCATCTTTTGCATAGTGCTTGTTCAAATATGTTTTACATTTTAGCCGGGCATGGTGGCACATGCCTGAAATTCCAGTACTTAGAAGACTGAGGCAGGAGAATTGCAGGTTCATGACTAGGCTCAGCAATGAGGCCCTCTGCAACTTAATGAGACCCTGTTTCAAAATAAAAAATAAAACAGGGCTGGGGTTGTAGCTCAGATGTAGAATGCCTCTGGGTTCATTACCCAGTACCACAAAAAATAAATCAATAGATTAAATAAATAAATAATAAAACAAATATATTTCATATTTTACTTTTTCTTACTGTTAAGTTGGGTTCATTTACATATTATGGACACAAATTTTGTCTGGTGTATTCATTACAAATATGTTCTCCCAGGATGTACATGCTGCTTTGTGTTCTTACTACAGTCATTCTAAAAGAAATTTAACTTTTTTTTTTTTTTTGGTACTGGGGATTGAACCCAGGGACCTTTTACCTCTGAGCTACACCCCAGCCCTATTTTATTTTGTTTTGAAATAGGCTCTCACTATATTACCATGCACTTGCCTAGAACCTATGATCCTCCTGTCTCAGCCTCCCAAGTACTAGGATTGCAGGTGTGTGCCACCATGCCCAATGAGAAGTTTTACATTTTTAGTTTATTTTGCTTTTTTATACTTTTATTGGTGCATTGTAATTATGCTTCATATGAAGTCTAGATACTTCATATCTAGATTGAAAGTGATATATTTACACATGCACACGTCAAATTTTGCAGTTCATAATATGAGCATCCTGTGTAAGAAAGACGTTGACTATTTCAAGGTCACAAAGATATTTTCTGCATGATAGTCTTCTAATTCTTAAATAGATTCTTTCTTATGTCAATGATCATTTTTACTCATGTTATTCTACATAAAGTTAATTTTGCACACAGCATAACGAAAGGTTTAAGAAACATAGGTAATTAATTTTAAAATCATTTTATTAAAAAAGATCATCAATTCCCAGATGAATTATATTATCACATTTAAGAAAATGTATATGACTGTGTATATGTACATGTATGTGTTTGTGTGTGTCTCTTTCCCTACTCTATTCTTCTGTCAATAATCCACCATCACCATAAATATATCTTCAGAATATGTCTTGGAATATATATATATATATAAATAAATTTTTTTAAATCAAAATAGTTTGACTAGATGTTTTATATTCCGGGCAAACTTGAAAATTCTTTCACATATGTCTTTGAAAATATTGTTAGTCTTTTGACTGAATCCTGTTGAACTCAAAGAGTAAATTATTGAGAATTATATTATAACTGTATTTAGTAATCCAATCAGTAAAAAAAGACACTATTCTCAATTTACTTAGGTCTACTTTATTTTCTCTCAGTAATTTTTTTCTAGCTTTTAATGAACATATCTTCCCCATGTTTTAGAATAGAATAAGTATTTAATGTTTTTTATGCATCTGTAAATGGGTAATTTTTCCCATTCCTACTGTTTGTCTCTAGAATACAAAATAAAATTAAGTAAATAATGCTTGCATTTTTATTTGGTCTCATGCATTTCCTATTTTTTTCTTGTCAGATGGTCTTTGTTATCCATTTTCTCTTTTTATATACCTTTCTTAGTGCATTGTAATTATACATTTTAGTGAGGTTCAAAATCGTAGAAATGATCATGCATACAGATCTTGATATTTCCCTTCAGAGCTGGGCATGGTTGCACACACTTGTAATCCCATTACCTGGGAGGCTGAGACCGGAGGATCCAGGTTCATGGCCAGCTTCAGCTACTTAGTGAGGTCCTCCGCAACTTAGCAAGACCCTGTTTCAAAATAAAGACTAAAAAATAGGGCTGGGGGTGTAGCTTGGAGGTAGAATGCCCCTGGGTTCAATCCCCAGTACTGAAAAATATATATATATATATATTTCCCTTCAGGTCCCACATTGCTACCCACCCCTCCAGAATATAATAGTGAGACTGGAAGTGAAACCTTCATACCTGGACATAGCATCATTTGAATTTTTATCAGTTCTTCCTTTTCCCCTCCTTCGCCCTCCCCCATTCCCTTCCACTATCCTACTGGTTGTTCTCAATTATCTAAAGTTTCTTTTGTTTCCTACTTACTCTCTAGCTTCCACATAAGAGAGAAGATAACCAACCCTTGACTTTCTGAGACTGGTTGATCTCACTTAGCATAATATATTGTAGTTCCTTCCATTTTCTTCCAAATGACATAATTTTGTTCTTCTTTATACTTGGAGTAGAATTCCTATTGGTTTTAGTCTTTTTGCGGTGAATAAGCCAGTTTTATTTCTTCCTTTTCAATATTTATGGCATATGCTTCTCTTTACTTGTCTTACTTCATTGACAAGATCTCTAGTACAATGTGGAATTAATATGGTAAGGATGAAGATATTTCCTTTTTCTCATAGAAATATATCACTTAATGTTTACCATTGAGAATGATATTTGTTGATGAAAGTGTGTTCTTGGACATACAACAGAATGCTTATACTGTCATTATTTGTATGAATAAGAAACTAGAACTAGTCTAATATCCACCAAGACTAGAATGAAAAGTAATTTGTATTATATTGGTACAGTAAAGTAAATTGAATTTATAACTACAAATTAATTAAATATAGTTATACAGAGAAATAAATCACAAAACAGTATATACAGTATTATTCTAATCAAAGTTTAAAACCAGACAATAAATAATAATGTGTATTTCAGAAAAGATGCATAAGTGAAAAATCACAAAGCAATTAGAATGATTAAAAGAAAAATATGGATCCTATTTAACTACAGTGGAGAAGGGGGATATATTTTGAGGAAAGTGACTCAAATGAGAATAAGGGATCTTCTATATAAACTTATACATTGTTGTGTATTCTGTGTATCTTAATTGGAATGAGAAGTCCCTTAGTGTTCATTTTATTGCTAATATGCTCTCTGGATTTTATGCAGCTCTGTGTGTATTATGTATGTGAATGTGTGTGTGTGTGTATGTATGTGTGTGTGTGTGTGTGTGTGTGTGTGTGTGTGTGTGTGTTTATGGCCATAATGAACATAATTTAGTTAAAATGATGAGTTTCCAAAAATGTTAGAATCAATTAATGCTCAATTTTAGTAGCATTTATGGATTTCCATTTTTGAGTATATGTTTCAGAATTAAATTACATTCTGCGTCTCTTAATGAAGATGCAGGAAGAAGCTCAATTTTATATTATATTGATTTTTTTCTTTGTGATTCATTGATCTTTCTATCGGCAGGACATGGAACTAATAGTTTTAGCAATGAATGAACACAATATGGCAAATGTAATACCTACTCAAATATCATAGACTTGGAGTTTGAAATTGAACTCACACATTTCAAGTTTCAAGTTACATTTGATTCTACATAAAATCAATTCATGGTAGAGAATAGGTAGATTCTCACTTAAAATCCATGAAGATTTACCACATTTTATGTGAAAAATTGACTAATTGAGTTAAGTATGATGATTTAAAAACCCGAGACATTTCTTTCAAAACTAAAACAATATATTTGATTTAAAATGATTTTAATTGTGATTTAAAATAAAACTATTCCCAAATTATATACTTACCCGATGTATTTCTCATACTAGTTAGAACGTGTGATCTGTTTGAGGTTCAACAGTTGCCTATACCTTGACTAAGACCAGTGACATTAGAGGAAAAAAAATGTACATTTTATTTATTTCTGTTGATGCATTCTAACTATCATAGTGAGATTTGAAGTGATTTATTCATATATGCCCACAGCATTGCTTTGTAGAGGGCCATCTTAGAATGTACACACTGAGATTATCTATCATCTTGGGCCGGCTCAGTTTGAATACATGGTATTTGGCTGGGTGGGATTTGTCTGTAAGCAAACAAATTCCAAGGGTCCTGGTGTAATCTCCAAGGTGCGGTCTTTGATGTCATCTCCACCACTAATGTTTAACCCCTCCTTCCTTTAAGCTTGTCACATGTCTGCCACACTGACTTTCCTTATCGTAACTTGTGACAATTGCTAGCTTCTGTGTTTGATTAACTTTTATGATACCGTGTCTAAAGTTTCTATAAAAATAAGGTTCTGGCTACAGATGGCCAGGAGAATGGTCATCTATTTCATCCCTGACCCCCCAAATATTAAATATAATTCTCTCCAAATTATTATATCTGACTCTGTGTCATTTTCATATGAGAAAACTATTGTCAGGAAGCTGTCTAGAGCAGCGACCTTCTGTTGCAGGAACCATGGAATAATTTTCAGAGAGCTGCCTGAAGCAGCAACCTCCCATGGCGAGACTATGGAGCAAGTAGTGTCCATTAGAGCCCGCAATATCAGTTGCTATGCCTCCTTCTGTATCTCACCCCTACTCCTTCTCCCACCACAAACATGCTAATGAAGTTGATAGTGATACCTTCATATCAGAACATAACATTATTTGGATTGTTTCCTTCATCAAGTTTCCCTTTTCTCCTCCCCACCTCCCTCTCCAACCCCTTCCACTACTCTACTGGTCTCTCTCCTCATTTACATGAAGTCCCCTTTCTTTCCTACATTCTCTCTGGCTTCCACATATGAGCAAAAACACGTGGTCCTTGGCATTCTGCAACTGGCTGATTTCACTTAGCATTATTTTCTCGAGTTCCATCCATTTTCCTGCAAACCACATAATTTCAATCTTCTTTATGGCTGAGTAAAATGCCATTTTGTGTATATATCATGTTTTGACAGACATTTGTAAGATGCTGAAAAACGGGCAAAAATTCTGAGCTCTCTGCTATCCCTGATGCTCAGACTCAAATTTACAATGATGTGTTGGTCATCTCCACAGCACTGTGCCAACATGTACTTTAACTGTCTCAGGCAATTTACCTGCAAACTTTGGTTTTTCAGTAAAAGTCATGAGATTGGCTAATGCATCCATCATTCTTAAATCATGTGAGCTGGAAATTTCAGAACTGTGAGCCCCTCTTTCACACACATTAAAAGTCTATCATTGAACTCTGTTAATTTGTAGTGAAAAACATTTCATATCTAACATTTTATTTTCACTTTCCTCCACTACTTCTGTTCATGATTCTCCTATATAAAGGCAATTTCAGAGACTTCCTTAATAATACCCCTAAAACCCAGGAATTAAAACAGAGATTCGATAAATGGGATGACAGGATGTCCATCAATAGATGAATGGATTACAAAACTATGAGATATGTAAACAGTGGGATATTACCCAACCATAAAGAAGAACAAAATTATGTCATGCATGGAAATGAATGGAACTGGAGGACATGCTAAGCAAGATTAGTCAGTCACAAAAAGTGAAAAGTCGGATGTTCTCCCTATTATGCGGAAGCTATTGAGAAATTGGGACATGGGAGGGACTCCATACAAAGGAAGAGAAATTTTAGCTGAGTGAAGAATGGAACCTACCTGAGGGAGATGGGAGGGGTGAAGAGCAGAAAACCTCCATGGACATGATGTATATACACAAACTTATGAAAGACAATCACTGTGCTGAGCATGGGAAGGAGGGGAGGTGGAAGGAATAGGGTGGGTACTGGGGGAGGGATCAATGAGTGCTGTGTGCACGTATGCCTCTATCACCCTGACCATCATCAAGATATATGATTACAGTGCATCAATAAAAAGAGACAAAAAGGAATTATTAAAATGAATATTTGATTGTTGTGAAGTAAAAAGCAAAGCAAAACAAAACAAAAAGCCAAAAATGAGTATCTCAATCAACAATCATTTAATGATTGCCTCCTAGTATGGTGGAACATCTTATACTCAGGGATACTATATACAAAACTCATTTTATTCCCTCAAAGGGGAAATAGGATATTTGCTAAATAATTTTCTTATTCACAATATAATAACAAATATATGGAGTAATTTAATAATAAAAATCAAAATCCCAACTTACTCTGGGCTGAAAGGTTAAAGATAAATATATAATTCATGAAGCACAAGTATGATAGTGTCTACAGGTAAGGTCAGGAAAATTATTTCCAACACTTATTAGAGAAAGCAGGGGAAAAACTAGCTAGTACTGGTTCATGAAATGATAGTGGGCAATAATTGGGGACATGGCAGGCAGATGACAACCCTGAAGAGATAGAACCGAAATATGAAAAATGTGTATAAAACATTACAGTCTTTGAAGTTTATTTTGAAAGCAATGTGGAACTCCTGAATTTAAAGTGATTGGATTGTGTTAAAGAAAGAACTCTGTGCACAATATAGATAACTAACTGTTATTAAGGAAAATTCCAAGATAGAGACAACATTTACATGGGTTCCCAAGAAGAAATAGCATGGTCTTCAAAAAAAGATGAAAAGAACTACATATATTTTAAAATAAAGTTTGAAAGCAAAAATCAATAGGATCTAGTAACATTTTGGATGTGAAGACAAGGGTAGATAAAGTGAAGTATGATGTCAGGTTTCTATTTTATTTGATAAGAAAGTTACATTTCTCTCCACTCTTACCCAATGGTTAGCCTGCCTTCATTTAGTTTAAGAAATAGTTCCATACAGGCATTCACTATTAAAATACACAGTTAGATATACTGAGAGAATTGCAACTTTCAGTTAAAATTACAAGTACCTATTCTTCACTTACAGTGTGTCAGACATTATTATAAATGTTTTACATCTATTTACACATCTTTTCTTCTAGAATCCCTACCAGATAAGTATTGTTATTATCTCCACTTGACATGTAAGCAACTAAGGCCTGATTCCATACAAAAACTCTTTCCACAGCACATGACTGCTACTGGGATTCAAACCCGACCAGCCAGACTCCTGTTATTTCCCTACACTTCAAACTTAGACCCTGTGTTTGATTTGAGTATTTTCTTGTCAAAGAGATTTTTTTTTTTTTGTGGTACTGGGGATTGAACCCAGGGGCGTACTCCCAGCCCTGTTTTTTATCCTTTACTTTGAAACTAGGTCTCGCGAAGTTGCGGAGGGCCTCACTAAGATCCTCTGGTCTCTGCCTCCCAACTACTGGGATTACAAGTGTGCGCCACCATGCCCGGCTCAAAGAGAATTTTCATCAGTATATATGATAAAGTCATGACTACAAAAAGAGTAGGAAATTTCAAGACTCCTGAACTGTTTGAAACAGCTTTCAATTACTTTTAATTCCAGTTTATTGATGAAATTGTTGCTTAGACAAGTAAATATGATTTAATAAAGTCAGGAAAACACTGATGATCTCACTTATATGAAAAGTAGACTCAAAGAAGCAAAGAGTAGAACAGTGGTTAGCAAAGATTGGAAGGGTAAGGGCTGGGGAGTTGCTCAAATGTTGGTGTTGCTCAAATGATGCAGGAAAATATTTCAGTTCTATTGTACAACATGGTGACTAGAGTTAATAGCAATATATTATATATTTGAAAATCACTAAGTAGACATTAAATGTTCTCACAAAAATATATGTCTATAGGATAATGTATCTGTTAATCAGCTTTATTTAATTATTTCATGATGCATATATCAAAACACCATGTTAAATACCGTAATTACATACATATTTTACTTGCTAACTAAAAATAGATTTTGCAAATGCATAATCAATCAATTTGAAGCTCAACAAATTTGTTTATACTATAAGTGGAAAGGATGGAAAAGATGGCTTATGTTTAAAGAAACTTGCACAAATTGGGAAAATCAATAATTGCTAGATATTACAGAAGTATCAAAATGTAACTGAATTTCACACCATGGAAAGCTATTTTCCAGTAGGTGACAAAGTGTTTCTGCAGCAGTTCTATTTGTTTAGAATGAAAATCCAGTAGCAATTGACAACCCTAGGGAGACCTGAATCTATCTTTGTGTTTTTGCAACTGGGACATCATAAATTGCATGGACTTCGTCTAAATTGAGGTGAATTCCTGCAGACTTGGTGCAGCAATCTTAGAATGTTTGCAGATTTATTCCAATTACATTTCTTCCCCATAGTGTGAAAATGTCATAGTAAAGAGAGGGAAGCACCATGATGGGAAATATGACATTGGTTTAAAAGGTCTTTAGAAATTTGACCTTTTTTTTTCCTTACGTCTTAGGTAATAGCCCTCAAAGGGCCTTCTGTCTGCATTTCCAATTTCACAAGTCATATATCATTCAGTTTTCATTAGTATTTTCACAGAAAGTGTTAATAAGTCATTGGGAATGACTTTCAGATTAATGCTGACAAATGCTTGTCCCTTGCTTCCTAGTAAAAATGTTGTAGTCTTCTTAAGTGATCTAGTTCTATTATTGAGAAGAGATAAGTATTAATCCACTTCTGAGAGGAATGTAAATACTGATATGATGCAAAAAATAGAAACATAGTGAAGCAGAGAGATAACCCTGATGAAAATAGCCTGCAGGGCCCTGTGTGTTTCCAATGTACCCAACACTTGACTTAAAGTCAGTTTCTTAATTAATTCAGGAACTCTAAGAAAGCTGGTTCTGAATTTTTATCTGACAAGATAAGCCCAGAGGTTTGCTTCAATGTTCAGGAAAAAAAAATATGGCTAGAGGAATCACTGTATTCTTAAGTAGATTTGAGAAAATCCAGGTTGGAACTATCAAAGTGATAGTTAATTGCACATAGAATGTTCTGGAGATGACTTGCATAGTAAATGAAAAGCACGATTTTATTTTGTTTATAACTCCTCCTAAGTTATTTGAGACCTGCGACATTGCAGTTCCATGTAAATTTTGTTATTAAGTATTACATGTTTTTAATAGATCATTTTGCCAACTTTGAGGTCTCTGTGGACTGTGGGAGTTACTAGCTTCATGATCTCGTTAGTTATTGCTCTTCATAGCAATTATGTATCATCCTCCTGTCAACAGTGATATTTGAATAAGAACATTAAAATAGGTTTCTGTATTCTTTTCCTAGGAATACAACTCTGCTTCTTAAATCTCAATAAATAAATTTGGCTTTAACTTTTTTGGACCAATATTTGGAAAAATATTCCTTTTCTAGCTCCACATTCAGATGCATGTATTTTTTTCTCAAAATACTTGTCCATGACACTAATATCTCTTCAAAACAATTATAATAGAAAGACCAATGTTTCAAAATAACTGTGGCAAAACTGGACTCCAGATATGATATTTTAGGTAATAAAATATCTCAAAGAAATAAAAAATCAAGAGACCTATTCAGTTTTATCATAAGAGGGTCCCTCTTATAAACTAATACACTCTGTCTTGAATTAAAATAAAGAGAATCATTTTATTATTTAATTCAAGAGACACTTAACAAATAACATATTTATCATGGAAGATTGTGTACTGGAAATCAAAATTATAATAAAATAACTTAGATACAACAGTGGTCAATTAATAAAGATTTTTAAATCTATAAAATGATTATTAAAATGCAAAAATGATAAGTAGCATTAAAGATTTGCTGAAAGTTCAGCGAGGGTCTCGGGAAGGAAGAGTAGCTCTTGAGCCTTTTGAAACATAGTGGCATCATTGAAATCTAACCTTCATGATTCTGGGAGTGATACTCTAAGTAAGTTAAACAGAGATTTAGATACTAAGAAAAAAAAAGACATAGAGAGCTTTAAACTCTGTTAATCTCAAAGAGTGTGTGTTTTTCTCATAGGAATGTGAAGGGAAGTTTCAGTAACAGTGTGAGGAATTTGTATTTAATGATTGAAAAGTCGCTATATGTATGTATATTAGGTGGTGATATTTGATAAAAGTTATAACATTCAGAAGATTAAATTCACAAATATATAAATTAAATCAGACAAAAGGAAACACAGACATACTGACACTATTGCAGTGTTGGTTTTAATAATACATCAGAATTAGAAAAGGCAAAAGATAGGATATCATAATGGATATTGAACAATACAGTGTATGTTTGATGAAAAAGGAATAGTCAAGTATTACTCAAAGAATATTTTTTCAAGTTTGCATTCAATCATTCATCACATTTTTATAATATAAGCTTTTAAACTCATGATTATAGGTGCATAAAGGTAAATTCATATGTATGTTAGAACTAATGTTGCTATCTACAAAACTGTATTATTAATTATATTTCTTCTACATTACTGATATTAATCAGGGTTTTTACTAAATCATTAGAATTGGATTGTACTTAATCATATCTGTAGTAGAATATAATAGAAAAAATCCTCCCTTATGAATTAGTCACATCCACAATTTCCACTTAAGAAATAATAAAACATCAAATTATATGGAAATAGCCAACCTCTTCCAAGTCAGCAATAGTATTTGAATAAAGAAATTGACATTGCCTGATTAATAGGGTCAAGGGTTGCTATACTAGCAAATTTAACACATATATTCAAGCACTATCTGTCAGTGACATAAAACTGTCCTCTTTTACAAATGAGATACTTGCTAGTTTTTTTTTTTTAATTATCATTCTTTGGTGGCCTTGTTTAACAGAATCAATGATCTAAGTTCTGACCTTCCCATTCGGACCCACTAGGGGAATGAAGGCAGGTGTCAAATACAACAATTCCCAGAAAGGAAATTCAGTTTCACCTTGAATTAACAGGAGGTAGAAGGCATTAACCATGATGTGACCCTGAGTTAAGGACTACTTATCCTGTGCTTTATGAAAACATACTAGGGGCAGCTGAAATGTCCTATCACACTCTGAGTAAATAAGGAGAAGGTTCTTTGGAAAGTATATCTCAACCTTGTGTTGAAAAGCAATTTGAGGTTAATTCCCTGATCTTGAGGCAGAGTTACTAGTTCTCCGGTCTCCAGGGCAAAAGTTGAACCTGAATGGAGAAGAGATATTACTCCAGGAGGAAGTATAATGACTCTATTTGGTGATACTGTGATTGCAGGAGCAATGATCTGTTAAATGGCACATAATCCTCCAGAGAGGAAGTCCCTGATCCAGAACTTAGTAAAGAAAGTTATTTCGGGACAGAACCCTCTAATTACCCTCTTCTGCCAACATTTATAATATTCAGGGAGGCCACAGAAGCAGGTGTCTTCAAGCTGAAGAACTTTCAGTAATAATTAGACCAAATACACTATGGAGACATGATGTAATGGGCTTAGGGGAAGAAAGAAAATCCACAGAGGCACTCAGGAAATTCATATATAAACATACAAACACACACACATACACACACACACACACACACATATACATATATATATATATATTTACATGTATTATCTATTTAATTTTATGTATATAATGTACAATTTTAAATTCTGACAATATTAATATAACATTAAAACATATAAAATATATATAATATAATACATACTTAAAATTATATTTATACATGTAAAACATATATTATATGTGATTCATCCAAAGGGAAAAAAAGCCAGGATACTTGAGATACATGGAAAACACTGTGTAATTTCAAGATACATAATATTTAATGAATTTTAAGAAATGTCATTTTTATATATTATTTCTAATGCATACAGGTAGAAATATTATTTAAATTTATTCTTATGTGTTCATGGGAGGATTTTCTCAGACTCCCCAGACAGAGAAATGTGAGGTCTCAGTGTGTCTTGAGCAGGATATAATCCTGGTTGCTAAATTATGTGATAAATGTACATATATTCCCTTCATAACTCTGCAGTTTTCTATTGATGAACATTTCAATAATGATTTAAAGTGATGATTATGATGTCAGCGGTATTCTTGATGATGACATAAATGCTTTCATCTTTACAGCTAAAAAAATTAGAACTCTCCATCTGATGATAAAATGACCTGAAGGAATCTACCATTAAATAATTTTCTTATATACAGAAAATTATTGAATAGTATTTTTTCTTTTTAAGTGACCTGTTTTCTTTGTTATAAGACAAACCAGCCTTGATAAGTGGTAACTTACAACCTATTTATAAGAAAATTATTTTATTCCTAAACAAAATTTAACTGTATTTACTCTTTTACTATAATTCAAATTTTGTATTTGTCTTTAAAGTTAGTCTTCAAAATAAATAGCTCAACTACTATATCTAAATTTTTATTTATATGAAAATTATTAACAAATTCCATATTTATAATCTCCTTTATACCTTAAAATTTTTGCCTATTTTTCAGACAGTTTTAATATTTTTGGCCCAGTACTGCTGTGATCACACCCAAGGCTTTGCATATATTAGACAAGCACTCCAACACTGAGCTACATGCCCAGACCCTTAGGTAGCTATAATTTTTCTTTCCCATTAACACACTCATATTATTAAAAATGTGTTGAATAAAACATTTAACTTTTTTCATCTTCAAACATTTTAGCTAATAACTCTATTTATTTTATATTTTACTGTTCATTTGCTTTTTTTGATCCAGTGACTTCCTCCTTTTAAACAGACCTCTATTAAATGCGCACATACTTTTCATTCTAAACCATAATCTTTCTAAATTTGCCACCTTATAGTGCCTTCTTATCTTGATATTTCCAGCATATTTCAAGGTTTGTTTTGTTTTTAGGAACAGATATTAAAAGAATATTAAAATTGTGACAATCCAAGAAAAATTATATACTGTAATGTTTTAGTCAGTGTTTCTTCATCGCTTTAACCAAAATATCTTATAGGCACAACTTAGAGAAGAAAAGATTCATTTGGTTCAGAGTTTTGTCCATAGTCAGCCAGCTCCAAAGAAGTGGTTCAGTGGCAGGACTTTACAGCATAGCAGAGGAGAAAAATTGCTCTCACCTCATGGTGGCCAGAAAGCAAAGACAGAGGAAGAGTCTAGGGACAGATACAGTCTCCAAAGCTGTGCCCCCAGGGATTAACCCCCTGCAGCCATGTCCTGTGTCTGAACCTGGCTGCATTGACCACACATGAAGTTCTGAGGGACATTTTAAATACAAACCATAATATGTAACAAGATGTGCTGGACAGTTAAAATATTCATTTACTATAGCTTTCATTAGCTTTCAATAACTTTCTTTATGGTGATGTGTATGTTAAAGAGATCTGATAGATTATGCATCTTTTCAGAAGGTCTTTGAGGAACTGTTTTTATAGAGATTCTAGGAAGATTAGTCACTAAACTCACTTCATAAAATAATACATGACTGTAGTATTAATTTTAAGAAAAGTGTAGGTAAGAAATTAAGTGGTGTATTTATACTTTCCTATTCTTTGCAATTGTTTCTCAGAATAACAAATTGTCCTTTACAAGATTGTTTAATAGGTACTTACTATTTAACTATTTTCTGGGAACCAGAGATAGAAAGATGTAAAATCTTTTTACCTTTCAAAAATCATGTGTTCTACTTACTTACCCCTTCTCCTAACCCCATCTCCTGGAAACCACTGATTCTTTAGTGCCTCCATAGTTGCACATTTGCCAATGTCACATAACTGGAATCATACAATATACAGCATTTTCAGGATGCCTTAGTTTAATTAGTAGTATGCATTCAAGTTCCCTCCATGACTTTTCATGGCTTTATAGCTCTCTTCTGTTTTAGTGTTGAATACTATTCTATTGTCTTTATGTATTAACATTTATTTATGTCAGTATTCACCTACAGAAGGATATCCCTTTTGCTTCAATTTTTAGATGCTACAAACATCCATGTGTGGGTTTTTGTGTTTGTACATAAATGCTTGACTCCTTTGAGTAATTACCAAGAACCATACCTGCTGGATCACTTAATAAGAGTATGTTTCATTTTGTAAGAAACTTGCCAAACTATATTGTTTCATGGATGTGCCATTTTGCATTCCTTCAAACTACATACTTATATGAATGCATACATTATATCATAATAAGTAGACACAAAAATTAAGCTATCCTCTATATATAGATAAACAAAATAGAAAAACAATGTCTCATCTCACTATTTTTTGAAAACTTATATCTTTAGAAAAGTGTCATCATTTTAATATGTAATGGGATTTTTATTTTAAACAAATTAATAAATAAATATTTTATAGATGTCTGTCATCCTTTCTTATGCAACATACATTAATAGAGAATATGCACACTAACAAAATATCTTTGGGGTCTTTCATAATTTTTAAGGGTATAATTGAGTCCTGAAACCAAGTAAGTTGAGAATTGTTGTTTGTTGAAAAAAAATGGTAAAATTGGAGCCTGAGAGGCAAATTAAGAGATTATGATATTTTCATTAGTAATGTAGAGGAATTTCAATTAGACATTCATTATAAGCAAAGGAATAAATTTAAGACATTTCATAATTAAAAATAACCAATCTGGATAATTGTTTTAATGTCTGGATGGAAGATAAAAAAAAAGGATGAGCAAGGTCAATTTTCTGAACCTGGATGAAATGGATTTCTTTAGCCTTGTAGCCAATGAAGGAAGACAAACAAGTTTAAGGGAAAATCTGGGAGATATTTGATGGTTAACAGAATTTATAAAAGCCACTGTACCCTCTTTCTAAATACATATCATCACTAAGCTAAAATAATTTTTTCATTGTCCTATACCTAAAAATATGATTTTTTGGTTAAAGCCATCAGTCATCTATTTTAGAATAACATTAAATAAATTATTGCAAAAGTAAACGGAAAGAAAGAATAGATTGGAAATATGTTACTATATCATACATTTCTCTGGACACTTCCAACCAAGTCAAAATCATTATAGTCAGTATCTTTTGGTATTTCTCCCATTTCTTTGCAATGGCTCATGTGGTTGTTTGTTATTTTTAGAAGTACTAGCGATACGTTCTCTTTATAAAACTGTTGATTATGACTCACACTTGAAGCCAAGGGCATTTCTAACCATGGGGGTTTTCTTCTATCTACAGGATTATCTCACAGCCCACTTTTCTGTTTTATGTTGAAGTAGCTGAGAATTATTTGTGCATATAATTACATTAATTAAAAGGGATTTTGGGGGCAGTGTTTGAGATATCAGTGGTCAGAAATAATCCTTCTCAGAAGTGTCATCAATTAGAAGATTTCTTAGGGTTCATACACTTTCAGATTATATATGGAGATACAGAAGAGTTATGAAAAAGTTACTTTTCTTGACACATGATGCATATAACTCTCAATGCCTAAAGAGGCTATACAAATTTTCTATATGCTCATCAGTCTCATCACTTTGATTGATGCTTAAAATTAAAAGAAGTGGAAAGAGTGAGTTGCTAGAAATCTGAAACATCAATAAATTGGAATTATCTGACTTAATATTCCCTTTATAGAATACCATTGGTATTCATGTCATTATTCAATAAAAGTGTCATCTTAAATATTGTGTCTTTAGAATAACCATTAAAAACTAATCTAACAAGCAAATCAATATACTTACTTCTCATTTCTGTATAGTATGATATAGCTGATTATGTAACATTATTACAGATTATTATTTCAATTTAAAGGACTTAAACTACTAAGGCATGATTTTTTACTGTTTATATACATATATATGTACATAAATACAATACTTCTCTTTTTATTTTTATTTTGTAATACTTTTATTGGTGCATTAATTTTGCATCATAATACAGTTCATAGTGATAGCAACATAAATGCACACAGCACTTGGTGGACTTTACCAAGGCTCCCTTCCCATCCCCTTTCCTCATACAGGGTATTGAGATTGACATTGGTATTCCCCCATGTACATACATAATGCCAATGGAAGTGATTTCTTCATTGATTCTCCCTCTCCTCCACCCTCCCCTAGACTACCTTCCCTGGATCCACTAGTTTCTTCTCCATTATCTAAAGTTCCTCTTATATTTCAATTACTCCCTAGCTTCCACATTGAGAGAAAAAATATGTCTCTTCACTTTCTGTGACTGGTTAATCTCACTTAACATAATATTCTCCGGGTCCATTCGTTTTCTGCAAATGACATAATTGTGTTCTTTTTTATTGCTGAATAGAATTTCATTGTGTGTATATATCCCATAATTTTGTAATTCAAAGACACAGAATTTAGACCAGAGACTTTGAAATTACTAGAGGAAAGGATAGGTCCAACACTCAACATGAAGGCACAGATAGAAACTTCCTCAATAAGACCTCCGAAGCTCAGGAAATTAGAACAAGAATTAATAAATGGGCTGGCATTAAAATAAAAAGTTTCTGCTCATCAAAGGAAACCATCAAGTCTAAAGAGAGAGCCTACAGAATAGGAAATCTTTGCCAGCTATTCCTCTGATAGAGGACTAATATCTAGAATATACAAAGTACTTAAAAGACTTAACACTTAAAAAAATAGCCCAATCAAGGAATAGGAAACTGAACTAAATAGATACTTCATTAAAGAAGAGATAAAAATGACCAATAAATACATAAAAATGTTCACCAGCATTAGCAATAAGGGAGATGCAAATCAAAACTACACTGAGATTCCATATAACCCCAATCAGAATGGCAATTATCAAGTCAAACAATGAATGCTGGCAAAGATGTGGGGAAATAGGAAATCTTCTACACTGTTGATGGGATTGTAAATTAGTGCAGCTGCTATGAAGATCCATGCGGAGATTCCTCAGAAAATTGGGAATGGTTCCACTATATGATTCAGCTATACCACCTCTGGGTATCTTTCCAAAGGGACTGAAATCAGAATATTATAGTCACACATGCATATCCATGTTTACCGCAGCACCATTCACAATAGCCAAATCATGGAATACTTCTCCTTTTAAAAAACACTTTAATACTTGAATTTAATGGACAAAAATTCAAAATTATTAAAATCATATGCATACCTTAAGTAACTAACATAATGACAACATTTATGAAACTGTATAGTCTGAGCTTTCTCAACACATTAAGGCAAAGACTAATGTTAAACCCAACCAAAATGCAATAATAACATATTCCACTCCATGAATAAAACAAGGTCTATTAAACTGGGGAAGTGGTGAATTTTCTCTTTAGAAACAAACTTATGAGCCAAGCATGGTGACACCTGCTTATAATCCCAGTACTTGGGAGGCTGAGACAGGAGGATGACAGGTTTGTGGCCAGCCTCAGCTACTTAGTGAGGCCCTCTGCAACTTTGTGAGACCCTATTTCAAAAAAATGAATAAAATATAGGGCTGGAGGTGTAGCTCAGAAGTAGAATGATCCCTAGAACTGCAAAAAAAGAAGCAACTTATGATATTATGAATATTATGAATAAGTCAATATCAAAATCCTAGAATTACTTTTAACTATAAATTAAAAAGCAATGAACATAAAATTAAGTTACTGGCATGGTCAAATACATTTGTCTTTAATCCAAAGTGAACTGGAGTTACTATGGCAATACTTGTCAACCTTACCTTGAGAAAATTAAATAATTTAAAGAGCCATTAGTGAGTATAAATGGGAATTCACCTTTTATAAATTACTTAAGATTCTTGGATGCCAGTTGACATAAAACCAACTCAAATTAATTTAGAAAAAATAAACATTTCCTATGAAAATGCAAGTAACAAGGATCAAAAGGGTTTCTGAATAACTACTGGACCATGGACTGCAGACAACCAGGACTTTCTTTATATTTTAATTTTTTTAATATGCTGCCTTCTTCCTTCACTGTAAGACAGTTTTCTCTAATCAGCAGAAAATATAACCAGTAAACACGCAAATGTTTGTATAACTTACAACTTTCATCAACATAAAGAAATTAAGTGTCTTTCTTCCAGAGTAATAGTTTGAAAGATACCAGGCAAGAACTCTGATTGAGGTAATTTGGCCAGCTTTTGACTTTTAAATTAATCAACAATAATGCAGTATTTTTTTCACTAGCTTAGAATGGATCATGGGCTAATGGACTCATTTGTTTATGTATCAAGGAGTGTTTTCCAGATGCAGCAGCTTTGGGGCCCACTTATTTGAATTAGAGGGGAGGAAGGGAAACTTGTTTGTTTTGAAGCCATCAGAATAAATATCTACTATGTCAATCCTTCTAGAGGTTTCATAGTCCTGAGACAAAATATTGGCACTAGCTATAATATATATAATATTTCTCTGGGTTCATTATGAACTGCTCTTTAGAAATTCATATTATCTTAAAATAAAACTTCAATAGTTATTTTAATATACTTTTATTGATGCATTGTAATTATACATCATAATGAGGTACAGAGTGATAGAAACATACATGCACTCAACACTTGATGCGTTTCCCTTTGCATTCCGTCCCACTCTGCCAATAGAAATAAAACAAGTTCATGGGAAAACATGATTCATTCAAGAAATGACAAGTATAAAGCAAAATAACCATATTCTCCTAATTCTAAGTTAAATGATGTTTTTATCTTACATTTAAACACTAGTTCACAAAGCAAAACATCAAATTTAAAATTAATCTAAGAATTCAAAATGTAAACTTTGAAGTGTAAAATAGTTGTGTAACTGATAGAATATGATAATTAGTAGGGAGAATACAAGATTTGGAAATAAAAATTGCTTATTTGAAAAATAAAAAATAAGTAAAATTTTCTACATACCAAAAACATTTGCATATAATTTGGGGAAAGGAATATGGAGAAGAAATATAGAGTGATTGGATTTTGTTTCATTTCAAATATTTCCCAACAAAAAGGCAGAAGATATTATTCACATGAAATAGATTTTAAAAAACTGATATGAAGCAATAGTATTAAAGATATTGAAATAATAGAAAAATCTGAATATTATATTGATGAGGAGGAGAACTAGAGAGGACTTGATTACACCTCTATCTCTTTTTTCTCTTGCTTTCATTCTCTGCATGTAGATTTTTATTTTACACTGTGTGTTTAGTCATGCATATTTATATATGGCAAAATACAATTTCAAATTTATGGTGTATTTTATCATCAGTGGCTTTTAGCTTTAAATAAATATGGCAGCCAGATAATATACCTGACCCATTAGCTGTCCAGATGTGCATGCATTTATCTGAATTCCACATGATCCAAATTCAGGTTCATTCAACAGCCTATGTTACATATACCTGGGCAAATATAGGTGAGATTTCATGGCACACCTCTACTCTCTCTACATGCCTTGAACATTGATATTGCTTATGAAGCTGTCACTTTTTCTAATTATTTTGTACCACTGTCTAATAATTTATTTTGTGTCAACATATTTCTGATTGTAATTCATAATTTATTTTAGCCCCAGACCAAAACTTTAAACACCACTAGAATACATACCAATTCCTAAAATTCCCTTCTAAATACAAGTCAACAATTACCTATGAAATTTGGCAAAGAAACCAGAAAAAAGCATTTAAGAATAATTTACATTTTCTAGCATGTCTTTTATCGAAATCATGGAACAAAACTTATTTGGGAACAACTAGGAAGCTTTCAGCATTCTTGCCACCTATTCTTGATTTGTAAAAGATCTCTGCAGGGTAATAAGAAACTAAAATAGAGAAGGAAAATATAATGGAAGGGAGGGGGTGAGTCAGAGAGAGGATTAAGTGAAATGAAGTGTGGGGAGATCAGAGAAGGTACAAGAAAGCAGGAGTGAATAGTACCAAGAGATGAAGAGAAATGGCTTCCTTCCCATTACATGAGGACCAATTCAACTCTTATGTCTCCCTGTGGAAACACTGTTATGACATCCTTAACTGGATAGAGGAGTTATGACATCCCCTAGGCTTGATATGCTTTACTTCTACACTCCTTAGTTAATCAAATGTTAACCTTTGTTTAAAAGCAGTTTTCAGAATTGTAGGGCAGAAACACCATGACATTTTCTCTCAGAGGATACCATAGGGCCAACTTCCACCTGCATCCTTCAGACAGGGTTGGTTTGAAATATCAAAGAAAATCAAGGATCTCAGGGAAATCAACAGCAGTGGGCTAAAGAGTCAGCAAGGGAATTGTGTAGTCATGAATACAAGCAAGCTGGGAGCCCTTTTCTTCTCTTATCTCCTCCCCTCCAATTTCTGACAATAGAAACATATATATATATATATGGCCATTATGCTGCCGGTGGAGCTCTAATGACTGCTCTGCTAAGGCATCCTAGTGAGCTGGGGGCAGAAAATAATGACTGTTGGGCAGGAGATGTCATGGAGAAGGTCAAAGAGCAAAGCTTGCAAGGCTTCTGCAGAGGCATGAAATGCCATTCGCTGCAGCTGCAGAGGTGGATTCTGTCTGGCCCCAAAGTAATTTGTCTTTAAGCAGTTCTGCTGAAGTAAAGAAACACACACACCTTACTGCAGTCATGACTGAGATGGGTTCAAAGGTCAGTGATCAAATTGCAGTTACAAAATTCCTATGAATTCATAGGTCTTGAAATCAAAACTCTAGCCCATGGATGACATTTGTTCTTTTTAAAAAGTCACAAATAACTATGTGGTATTTTGAAATATTATTTTCTAAGCTCATACAATCAAATTATTAGATGGCAATGTTGACACTTAGTAGTCCTGAAATTTAAATCTGAGTGAAGGGATGCATTAGCCTCGAGTCTGAATAAGTGGGTTGTGCACACAGATGGCCTGGTGGATTTTTGGCATTCTTTCATGTTAGCTTTACCTAAGTAGTGATTATTGTAATATAAAACAGGCTCCTTTATTCAGTTATCTTAGATGAGAATTCATAAATTTGTTGTCATGATAAGTTAATGATTAGGTTATGAGCATCTCAAAGCAGCTTGTAATCCCCTTTGAAATATCAGAACATTACTTTTTCAGGAGCAAGAAGAGGCCCATGAAAATACTGTTTGTCTACTAAAGTAGCAGACACAATGATTTTCCTATTCTCCTGTCTAGTTTTGGGCCTGTAAGTGCTGTATGTATATACATAGAATGTTCATTTCAGTCTGTTGCAGATAAGACAAAGATAAAGAGTAAAGGGAACAAAAAATTGCCTACACATGTGTCTGAGGAGCAACGATGCCCTTCAATAGCACTTTTAATAAGTAATGTTGGTAAAGTTAGGGAGGGAATAAAATTGTGATTATCTAAGGAGTTGATATAATTTTCTTCCAAAATATATGTATATGAATTATTGGGATTGTTAAAAAGCACTACATGTATCTACTAAATTTTGAAATGAAAATGAATGCATGTAATAATAATTAAGTATATTGTATGACAATTATTAAATGCACATGGTGTCCTGCATATTCACATTTAATTCTGCCAATGATTCTCTGAGGTAGGCACAATTATCAGACCCACTTATATTTGAGAAAAGTGAGACTTATAAAATTTAAGATTAAATATTCTTCCAACGACCCCTTAGCTGTGACTACTGACTATTTTGTCAATCTAGACAAAATATTGTAATATTAAATAAAATACCACAGACATCTTCATTTCAGTTCATGTAGTTGATGCTCAGCAATTTTTAACTGCATATGAAAAAAACCCAATAGTGTAAAATGTGCAATAATTCATTTAAAGTCTCATTGATTAGACTGGGCTACTTTTATTCCTTACACATGGTGATCTTAAAAATCTACATATGTGCATATTAATGTGCCTGTGAATCCATTTACAAATTAATCAACTTTTGTAGGGTTGAGATTTCCGCATTCATGTTTTATTCAGATATTTCAAAGTGTGATTATTGTATTTTCTAAACAAATCTAATATTACTCAGGAATTCTGCTGTAAAATGATATCTTAGGCTTTTCTAGCTTGAATAAACTTCTTTTTATGACTCTTGTGGACCAAACTGTATCTCCCTAAAACTTCATGACTTGGAATCTGACCTCTAATGTGACTAAATTTGGAGATGGGTCATTTAAGGAGTGAGTAAGGGTTAAAATAGGTCATATGGTAGAGTTCTTATCCAAGAGGACTGAGGTCATTATGAAGAGAAAAGCATCAGACATGCATGGGCAGGAAAAAAGACCCTGTGAGAGAAGTAGATATCTGCAAGGCTGGAGGGAGCCTTTATCAGAAACCAATCCTGCCACTGCCTTGACCTTGGACTTCCCACCTCCAGAACTGGGAGACAATACCTCTCTGCTGCGCAAGCCACCTGGTCTGTGGTATTATGTATGCAGCCCTGTTGTGGGCCTTGTTATCATCAGCTTTGAGGTCACCTCGGTCTAGCTTGGGAGGGGCACAAACTGCCCACACAAGTGGAGATTTCTCCACGCAGACAAATCTCCAAGGACCAAGAGACTGATAAACAAAGACCCTGGCATCTTCCTTGTTTACCCTTTTTCTTCCCTGATTATTCTGTGACTACTTTGATGTTTTTCCCTGACTCACCCTATGACTGCTTTGCCATCTCCTATGATTAATTATTCTTACAATGTTTTATTATAGCCCTCAATAAAAAAGCGGGACACTACTGGAAGGAAGGAGAGAGAGAAGAGATGCCTCTTCTCCTCCCTGGCCTTCTCAGATCTTGTCATGTTAAACCCGGTGTCATTCATGTGAGAGACTTCTAATGAATCAATAATCAACATCAACACCATCTATAACAAATGGCGCCGCTACACAGCCCTGCTAGACTAATACAGGTGAGTTATGTTCTTTCTGATAAATGCTCCATCTTAATTGTAATTGCATTACAATTCCCCATTTCCTTTCGAAAAAGTGATCGGATGTATTGGGAGATGAGAAATGGGAGCTTATGTGATTCATTCCCTAAAAGAATAATGGGGCCTCCTGGCCGGATATTCATCTACCATCTATGTGGCTCTGACTTGGAGTAGGTGGTAAAATGCAGTGCTTGCCCTAGGGACTGCTGAGGTTTAGTGACTGCCTTTCCTCTTTTTTTGGATGCACCTAAGTACCCATGTTCCACTGTCTACAGTGGACAAGTACCTCACTTTCTGGGCTGGTTGCACCTCCGCGTCTCCTGATCCTGGCATGTGGTAACTTCTAGGTCCTACACTTAGATGAGATAGTCCTGTTTCCCTAGGCTAATTGAATCTATTCTGCTCCAAAACTGCTGCTGTGTTGCTTTAGGGCACATTCTTTGTGGTATGATCTATTCTATGGAAGGAGGTGACCAGTTCTGATTTCATCATGTTCCTTCTTGTCAGTTTAACATTTTCTAACACTCTTGTGTCTTTGAGTTTCCACTTACTGGTGGGCTAGATGAGACATGAATGTGTACCTCAATGCCATTTTCTGTGTCCATTGTTCTTTATGACTTAGAGTAAAATTTTATGATTCTGTCTTTCAGGTCTTGTGTTGATGAGAACTAAAAGAATGTGTTAAAAAGAAAAAAAAATACCATCTTCCTTTAAAAAAAAAACCTGACTTGCAGGATCATTTTTTGTTGATGACACAGGAAAAAAAAAACCCTAAAAATGTGGAGGTTGAACATCAAATCTTTTTTTTTCTTTTTTCATTCTTGCTGTAATAATTCCAAACTACACTTAAGTAAATTAATTAGTCCAGAAATATGTGTTAGGGAAAAGGTGAGGAATGATATGTTAATACAAAGCAAACTTGAAAGCACACTTTTAAAATATTTAAAAGTACTGCCCTCTTTACCCAAAAAATGTATCACTGAGCATTGAGATTATAGCAGTGAATGAAATAGACATGGATATTCTTATGGAGACTGCAATCTATTGGAAAAAGACTGAGGAGAATTTATAATATCTGTCCCAAAACATTTAATTAAAATTGTCAAGAGAAAGAGGTGAAGAGTGGATAAGAGAGCCATATGAGCAGTTTTCTTTGTACAAATAGCATTTAAGCTGAAAGATCAAAGAGGAATCAGCAATTGCAAAGGCCTTAAGAAGAGAGAGAAATCCTCCATGGGAGTAAAGAGCAGCAGGTTCAGGGGGAAGCATAGTGTGCCTGCAGAGGAAAGAACACACAGTAGGAGCTTGACAGAATTGACAGAGTCAAATCTAGGGCAGATATTCTATAACGTTAGGTAAACATCTAGAATGTTAGGCAGAATCTAGGCAAATTTCTACTGAACAATGAGAAGACAATTTAAGGGGTTAGGCTGAATAGCATTATATTTGGTTTTCATTGCAAATTATTTCTCTGTAAGAGCTGGAGGACAGAGACTGGTCAGGAGATTCTTGCCTGTACACTGAACAGATGCTGGGGACATCAAGTGGTATGAAAGTCATGAAGATAGAGAAAAATAGTTGGATTTAAAATATTTTTAAAATATGAAGCAATAGAATTCTGTAACTGAGAGATCATGGGTAAGAAAGTCACTTCATAAGGGAGAGTTTAAGATTTCAGGAAGGAGCAAATTATCAGTAATGCTGATTCATAAAGGGTATATTGGGGGAGCAGCAAATTTAAATAGGAAAGGAAGTAACTGGGAGACATTTAATGAAAGGTATTAGCAAGAAACAGAAATGGAGGTAGTTAGTATATAACTTGCTTAAATTTCCTTAGATAAAATCCTGAATATTTTAGTAGGTAATGTTCAAACTTTATTACATATTGAAAGATCATCCTTTAAAAATGTTGTACCTATAAAAACAGTCTCAGGATATGGATCATCTACTTTCTCAGATTCTCAATTCTATTGGCTTTGCAATGTTTTTAAGGTATGTCTGGCTGATACAATAAAACACATGTCATGTTTTAATTTGTTTGTATTGTTTTGTTGTTGTTGTAGTTGAGGATGAGGATTCTTGTGGTTGCTGACCATTTGTGTATCTTTATGAAGTTCATAGCACTGTATTTATTTTGTGTTATTAACCCTTGCATTAGTGTTTATACTGGAGACAGTAAAGTTTAGGCAAGGGTCCATGGACTTTGAGACCAAATTTCCTGAGTTCAAATCCAGGCTCCACCACTTAGTAAGTGTGACCCTAGGAAAATTTAAAAAATCTTAGTGCCTAAATTTTAAATATTTAAAATGGAAATAATGATAGTACTAAGCTCATTGTGAAGTTTTACTAATACTGTAAACCACTTAGAACAAAGGCTACTATGTTTTAGAAATTATGCTCTAACTTCATCGATTTAACACCTCTTTTATTTATTTGCATGGTCCTAATTTCTTTTTAACTTTTAAATTAATAGATAATAATTGTACATTTTTATGGAATATACTGTGTGATGTTTGGGTACATTTACACACTCTGTAATGCTCATCTCAGGATATTCATGTTATCTATAACCTTAAAAAGTTGTTGTAACTTCATTATAAAACATCCAAAATCCTTTTATCTATCTATTTGAATTATACATTACAGTACTGTTGACTATGATCATCCTTCTGTATAATAGAACATCAGAACTTGTTTCTCCTGTCTGGCTACAACCAGTCTTTATTTTGATGTCACCTTTTATGATATGTTTTTACAGCGATCCTTAAATTTTGGCACAATACTATACTAAGCTCTAGTTAAATGCCACTTTTCTGTGCTTATACAAGACAATAACTTCCCCTACCATTCTACTTATCAAGTTGTTTTGCAATTTCTTACTTAACTGTCTCTCTCATCCATGAAATGTGGAGAAAGTAAATGATTATAATGCAGTCCAATAGCAGTCTGTAAGATGAATGAGCAAAGGGCACATATTTAAACTTCACTCTTTTCAGTAGTTCTTTCTTACTCCTACTTTTGAGATCAGGCCTCATACTTGGCACTAGAAAGCACACAAGGTCAGTAATAGCATTTCTATCACATGGCATGAAGTCCTTTAATTTTTTATCTCTCTTACAGTGGAGATGTGGTTCTTAATATTTTTGGTAAGTTATGGATCTCCTTGATGAACTACCTAATTTTTTTATGTTCAAAGATCTGCCCCACCATAAAGAAACACAAAAATGTTATGTTTCGCTTATAGTTTAGTTAATAAATCATCTCTAAAATATATTTATTTATTTATTTATTTATTTTTTTTTTTGCGGTACCGGGGATTGAACGCAGGGGCGTTCTACCTCCGCGCTACGCCCCCGGCCCTATTTTTTTTAGGCTTTATTTTTGAAACCGGGTCTCACGAAGTTGCAGAGGGCCTCACTAGGGAGAGAGAGAGAGAGAGGGACAGGGGGAGAGAGAGAGAGAGAGAGAGGGAGAGAGAGAGAGAGGAGAGATAAATCACGCGCGCCCGCGCATGCGCGATGAGGTTGGCCGCGAACTCGGATCCTCCGGTCTCCGCCTCCCAAAGTACTGGGATTACAAGCGTGCGCCACCACGCCCGGCCTCTAAAATATATTTATAAAACAGACTTTAAATTTATAGTTACTTTTAGCACCAAATCCTTATTCAGGCCTGATTTTACCCCTCCAGGCAGCCCATCCTCAAACAATAACATTCTTAGAAAATTTTGTCATTCTTCCGTGTTTATAAATTTTAACATTTTTGGATCTCCAAAATCTTTCTTTGCAACAAAATAGTAACTATATCTAAGTTCCAATTAATTATGAAAGTTATTTTTTATTTTTATTTTTTTTGTTTTTGTTTTATTTATTTATTTTGTATTGGTGCATTGCAATCATACATCTTGATGGGTTTCAGGGTGGTAGAAGTATACTTGCACACATCACACATTGGTGAATTAGCCCTCCCCCCAACTCCCACCCCCATTCTCTCCCCCTTCCCTCCTTCTCCTGCTCAGCATAGTAGTTGACTTTGATATATTTGTGTATGTGCATCCTGTGTATTAGGGTGTTTCCCTCTTCCCCCCTCCCATCTCCCTCAGTTAGGTCACCTTCTTTACTCATCTGAGGTTTTCTCCATGTTTGTTTATAGTCCCTCCTATGTCTTATTCTCCCTAGCTTCTGCATATTAGGGAGAGCCTCCAACTTTTCCCTTTTTGTGACTGACTAATCTCACTAAGAATAATGTTCTCTAATTCCATCCAGTTCCCTGCAAATCATGTTATTTTGTCCTTCTTGATGGCTGCATAAAATTCCATTGTGTACATATCCCATAGTTTTGTAATCCATTCATCTGTTGATGGACAACTAAATATCTACCCAAAAGAATGGAAACCAAATTACCAGACTAATGCATGTGTATCTATGATTATAGCTGCACAATTCACAATTGACAAACACAATTATTTTTTTTACTTACATGCTACTTTTTTTCTTTTTACAGTACTGGAGATTGAACCCAAGGCCCCAAGCATGCTAGTCAAGCACTCTACCACTGAACTACATCTCTAACACATCAAACACTACTTTTAAAATATTTTTAAGCAATATTTTTAATCAGGACATTTCTGTGCTATAAAGTAGTCTAAATTGAGTAGTTCCTTTTTAGAGCCAAATAATCTTATATCTACTAGTATTAAAGGCATTCCATTTATATTCCTAACCTATGCTTTCAATCACTAATTGACAAATATACATAAAGTAATTATCTATATTCTCAAATTTCCAAAACAAGGTATTCTTCTATGTTCTCTACTTATATAAAATTTGGCTTTCTCCTGATATCATTCTCCCTGTGACACTCTCTAAAAGAAACTGCAGACCTGCTTTACCTTTTAATGTAAACCTAGTATTGTTATCGACTTCTATTTTAAAAAGTGAAAACATATTATTACTGACTCATATTTTTAAAGGAAAAATATATCCTAGGTACTCAATCCCATTCCTCATCAATTTTGTAAATACCACCCACAATATCTTTTGATAATTTATTAAAGCTGCCTTTTTACCATTCTAGTTATTTTCATCCTCTCACTACGAAGATGCTCTCATCTCTTTTTTCCTTCTACCAATAACTCTTTGATATCCTCCTTTATATGCTAGTATTTATTAACTAATTAAACAAATATTTATTGCGTGCCCAATGTGTTAGGTTTTTTTTGTTGTTGTTGTTGTTGTTGCTGTGACTAAAGTGCCTAACAAGAACAGCTTAGAGGGAAAGGTTTATTTTGGCTCAAGGTTTCAGAGATTTAGTCCATAGTCAGCTGGCTCCAAGGCAGAAACATCATGGTGGCAGCTCATGGTGGAGGAAAGCTGCTCATCTCACGGCAGCTGGGAAGCAGAGAGAGAGGAGGTGGCCAAGGGCAGATACAATCCTCAAGGCCATCACCCCAGTGACTCACCTCCTCTAGCCACACCTCACCTCCTTGTTGCCTTCGGAACCAAGTTTCAACACATAAGTTTTTAGAGGGACATTCCAGAACCAAACTGTTATACCCACTCACCAGAATCTCACAGTCTGTTCATGACTAATAGGAAGGAAACAATTTTAACAGAAATATGCACATACACACACACATACACAAAGAGAAATATGTACATTCATGGATGTACATATTTATATACATAGAGAGATATATATGTATGGTACATATATATGTACATTCAAAATATATATTCAAATGTATAAGGATATGCACATTTATGAAGATATGTATATATACACATATAAACATATATTCATATTTATATGTGTGTGCATTTCTGTTGTGATTTTCATTTACTTCTTGTCAGCCCTGAGCAAATTATGAGAGTCCAGTGAGTGGACATGCAGTGAGAGAGAGGAATGAGAACTGAATACCGGAGCAATGCCTAAAAGAGAAAATAGCACCTTAGTTAAGTCTTCAAATATAAATGGGACTTAAATAGTAGAATAAATGGGGGAAGGATAAAATAGTAGTGTGAGCACAGAGATGATGTGTACAGATTTTCCAAAGCACTTGGTGCGGTGCATGCCAAGGAGTGGTTATGGTTGGGGCCAGATAGAGGGTCATGGGCAACATCATGAGTCACAGTCATAGGCTCTGGCTTGTGTACTGTAAGCCACAGAAATTCATTCCAAATTTTAGGCAATGGGGCAGTTAAGTTCAGAATGTATTAAACAAATATGTTCTAACTATAGTATGTGCTATTGTTTGTATGTTTGTTCCACCCAAAATTCATGTTGGAATTTAATTGCCAGTGTTACAGTGTTAAGAGGTTGACTCTCAAGAGATGATTAGGTCAAGAGACCTCCACTTCCCTTAAAGGGTGAATCTGGTGTAATTATAAGACAGTGTTCCACCTTCTGCTAGGGGATGATGCAGGGAGAAGGTCCTTCCCAAATAATAGCAACTTGATATCAGACTTTCCAGCCTCCAGAACTGTGAATCAGTATGTTCCTGTTCATTATGAATTACCCAATCACATACATTATGTTATAGCAACATACAACACAGACAGTTTGAAATAAATTTAATGTGATAAACAATTTTAAAATAAAAGTGAAGAAATTAGGTGGAAGAAAACACACTTGACAAAATATTGGGAGGATTTAAATTGAGGTAGTGGTTATAGAAAAGATGAAAAAGATAAATAATAGAGAAATGTTTAGAAATGTACATAGGCTAGATTACATAACTAGTTTGGAGAAAATAGTTTGAAATGATAAATAATTTAGAATAACATATAATAATATATATTTAATATATTATTTAATATATATTTAAAGGTAAATATTAAAAATATAGAGAGACCAAACAGCGGCAACGGATGCTCCCCCTAATCTGTGGGAGCTAGATAGAATGGGACTTAGAAGGGAAGAAGAAGAAATCTTTAGATGGACAAAGAAGGTGACCTAACTGAGGGAGTTGGGAGGGGGGTGGAGGGAAACACACTATAGCACATGATGTACATACACAAACCTATAAGACTCAATCACTATCTGGAGCATGAAAGGGAGGGAAGGGGGAGGAAATAGGGTGGGATTGGAGGGAGGGCTAAATGTGCAATGTGTGCAAGTATGATGTTCATACCCTGACATATATCAAAATGAATAATTACAATGCACCAATAAATGAACATAAAAAAATAAAAAAATATCTGAAATAAAAAATAGAACATTTCTATATTTCAGAATGGAATGGCTAAGTGAATGACATAATTATTAACCAAGAATAGAACCACAAGAAGAATCACAGGATTTAGAAGGGAGATGATGTTGAGGAGTTTTTTGGGCATCCCAGTAGCTAATTAAATACAGGAATATAAAGGATAAAGACTCAGGTACTGATGGAGAGGAAAATGACTGTACTGTTAATTAAGGCCATGAGGAAAAACAACCATTGAAGAATCAAGAAGAATGGCAAATTAGAGGTCCTGCCTAAAAGCACTAGGGAACTTTCTGGCTGTCTTTGGCAAGTGGATGACATGGATGACAACCAAAATCAAGGGCACCAGAGGAAAGGACAGAATATAATTATGGGGAGTGTGGAAACTAATTGGATAAACAGGCCGATCTGTTCCTGCAAACTCTCCACTCTCATTCCTCTCATAATCATCTGATTTGGCATCACTAGTCTATTATCTTAGACATCAAAATCCTCAGTCTCCCTCAGTATCAGCCATCGGTCCTTGGGTTTGGCACCCCTGAAGAAGGTATTAGGTAGCTAGTTGGAGATTAGCAGATAGGGTGGGCTGGGACTGACCAGTTTACCTGCAAAGCCTTGCTCACCTTGACCTCCTCCCCAGTGGCAAGAGGGCAGGAGAAACAAGGCAGGATCACTAAGGTGCTACTTGCAAAGGAAAGCCTATCACCTCAAAAGCAATACATATAAAAAAGATGTCCAGAGGGAATATAAAACCCAACACATTGAAAATTCCACACTGCTTTACTTTCCTGGAAAGGGACCGCTCCAGACCCCATCTCTGGAGCATAACCCCTGCTTGCCCCAGGCTGCCTTTCTATTTTGATAATGGCCTGTTCCAGATGTTTTTCCATGGAGCAGGACTCTTTTCGCTCTCTTCACAGCCTTTCTTACATGGGGCCTTCACTTGTCTAAATAAACCTCCTGCATTCCCCATTTGTGCTTTATATTTGAATGCTTTTGAAGCAGATAAGCAAGGGCTGAGGTTGCCCAGAATAATTTTAAAATGTCCTACCTGGTAACATAAAAGGGACAGACTTGACACTGACAATCCTTACTTTCCATCAAGTCTCAGAAGAATCACTTCAAGGGATCTGAGCACAGGGGCAGGGTTGGGAGAGAGTTAGGGAGGCAGAGAGATTACATTTTAAAAAAGACATAAAAGAAATGGAGACTGCAGAATAGAGGCACAGGGAAACAAGTAGTGAACTTTGTCATGGAAATAAAGAGAATTAAAAGTCTCAAGGTCTGAAGGAAAATATACACACCACACACATAAAGAACACACAACGACACATACACACATACATAATACATTTACATGTATTTCAGGAACCTAGGTTGCCAAAGTGCATCTAAAGTTTCAGCTAAATTTTCATTTGCAAGTTAAAGATTGTCATTTTATATTTAACATGATCAGGTCAATTGTGTTATATGGACAGAAGAATATCACTTTCAAGTGATATCTTTTGAAACAAGATAATTTTGGAGTTTTCTTCAGAAACGATCAATGAATGCACTTGTACATTATTTCCCTTTTGCTATTATAGCATACTACAACTTTGATATGCAAATCTTTCTTCTACATAAAAACATGGATAATTAACTATTGAGTTAGTAAGGTTGGTTACCATTTCTTTAAAAATCTTCCCATTAAGCAGCTAAATTTGTTTCAGTTTCAACATAATGATGTCCATAATAAGATATGCTTTTCTGGGAGTTATTATAAAATTACAGGAAGCTGAAATGTATCAGTCTTAGAATTTTAATAAAGGGTCTAAGATTTTTAGAGTTATAATCATACATACTCCATGATCAAATATATATAGTACAATAAAAGAATTAGAGCTACATATTGAATAATAGCAGATGTTCCATCTATTTAGTAGTTGAAAATGTGATTATATTTTGAAAATGTTAAACTATATTCAAGCTAAGATGTGAGATTGCTAATGCTAAGAATACCAGGTACTTCACTGTAATATTTTGCATCTTAACCTTCTTCATTTCACTTCTATAACAATATTTTATTTTCTCTTTCTTAGATTGTGTTTCCCCTAATTTATCTTATTTGTAATAACTAATGAAAAACCTTAAATATGAAAAATAACATGTACAATAGTCAAGGAAATGTATAGCCGTATTGCTCTAAATTTCACTAAGATGTGTGATTACAATGTACCAATTAAAGTAGATTAAAATTTGAATTATTAAATTGTCTTTTAAAGAGAGGGATCATAGAAGGTGTAAAAGAGCACCGAGGGGCAATTATATTTTTAAAAAGACAACAAAGAAAACAACAAATTCTGTAAAATAGTTTCAACATTGAAATTTTTTTTTACTTTTTATGTTCATTTATTGGTGCATTGTAAATTATAATTATACATTTTGATATATGTCAGGGTATGAACATCATACATGCACACATTGCACATTTAGTCCTCCCTCCAATCCCACCCTATTCCCTCCCCCTTCCCTCCCTTTCATGCTCCAGATAGTGATTGAGTCTTATAGGTTTGTGTATGTACATCATGTGCTA
>PVJS01001943.1:0-37733 GCA_004027185.1 Glis glis
AAGTAAAATAGGGCTGGGGGTTTAGCTCAGAGGTAGAATAACACACACACACACACACACACACACACAATATGGGAGAAATGTCTCTCATTTTGTTTGGACTATAATTTAATTAGCACCCTGCCCAAATCTTATACACTCTAGGTGACCTGGCTGAATTTCTACCCTGCCCTAATCTTACTTATCTTTGGAGATAGGATGCCTGAAAGACAAAAGTTCCTCTTCAGGTAGGCTGACTTAAACTGGTTGGATCTAAGATGGATGTCACAGTGACCACCAAACAACCTAAGTTCATTATAATCCATCTTCTATCTACATGCTAAATGACACCCCCAGTGCCATGATAATTAAATAGTACTATGATAAAACCCAGAAAGAACCATGAAAAGAACTAAAAAGAGATGATGATTGAACTCCCAAAAAGTTTCCTTCCATTCCCAGAAAAAGCATGAGTATCCCCCCCCCTTATTAGCCTATCCCTTCATCTCATTTACGTACATACATCTACAACCTCCCTACCTCCAAAGGGCAGGAAGTTGATTTGTGAGTTTATCTCCAAATTCTCCTATTCTTGGCTAAGAATAAATCTTCACCACTCAATCGCTTAGTTGATACTCAGTCTTTTTATTGGTTCTACAATTCTGAAAGGAAAAGAGGACTCAGCCTTTGGGATAAAAAAAAAAAATTGGTAACACACTCACTAAATCTCCACTTCCCCTTGACAATATGGTGGCCTATTTTACTAACCTGGGAATTCTATTTTGACCTTGTACTATAGATGATCCCAACTTAACAATGGTTTGACTTGTATTTGAACTCTACAATGGTGCTAAAGGGCTATGCATTCACTAGTACATTGAATTTTGAATTCTGATCTTTTTCCTGAGTTAATTAGCGATATGAAGTATGATATTCTCTGGTAATTATGGGCTGCAGAAGTGAGCTGCAGCTCCCAGTCAACCACTCAATCATGAGGGTAAACAATATTCTACTATGTACTATGGAATGCATGGCTAAGCTATGGTGTGCGGAAAGTTAAGTGTATTAAAAACAGTTTTTACTTAATAGTTTCAACTTACATTGGGATCTAGAGCAGCTGTATTTAAAGCTTCCCTTCCCTGGGAAGGAGTAGGCCTTAAGGGTCTCTTTGGAATTAGAGGTGCTGGGAACATACCAGTGACCACCTGAGTTAATGAGGGAAGAGATTACACAAGGAAAACAAGTACAATGGGAGCAATATGAAATAAAGTGAGATGGAAAGTAAACAGGAGTGCATACCTTATGATACTATATATTTGATAGAAATCTACAAATTTGGTTCTAAGCTTCCTAGAAACCAGTAGAAAGAGAGAAACATAATTCTTTATAACAGTCAAAATGTCCATATTATAAAATCAACACCGTTACTCAGAAGAAATACAGCCTTTCCTAGAACTGAGACCATTAAAAAGATTGTGTCTCAAGATCTCATTAAGGGACCCTGTGTAATATGGAGCACAATGTTCTCAATTTCATGCCTTTGGTAAATTTCCTAGCACTTCGAAAACCCCTTGCCATACTGCAAATCAGTAAAAACAAATCCAGGAAGGCTGTTTTCTTTAGGGAAGATGCTACCCAATACAGTCAATATATTTCCATAACTGATAAACCACTGGAGTCACTAATAAATGAGATTTAGGTTTTATGTTTTTTATATTTTTTAGTCATTTCTACCAAAGAAATTTAATTAACGTAGATCACTTAGTGGTCCCTTCCCAGCCCTTTTTCCCACCCTTGGAGTTTCCCTATCAAGTATCAACAGAACCCCAACCTCATAATCTATCTACAGCTGAATAAACTAAGTTGAGCCTTGACCTGAGGGAAGCCCCTTGCTAGGCAGAGCTGAGCTAATCAGGTTCTCTCCACTGAGAAATTAAACCAAGAAACAGATCCTGCTATAGTGATTCATTCTGGACAAACAAGTTTCAAGAGCCAAAGTGGGTGCTAGAGTCACTTAAACCACAGTTACACCAAAGTTGTTGGGAAACAGAAGCCCTAAAAACCCTTGAAGAGGACGCCAACCACCACACAATCCCTGAACAAAGACATATCCTCTTTTTCCTAACCCCTCCACCTCTTCCTTTTCCCTTGCCAGTCTCTCCCAGGCCTATTGCTCCCAAATTTCTGGAGAATCTGTAAATCCTAGAGTTAACTGTAAATTTACTCATGAAAATTACCTTGTGCACTGTTAATTAGCCCACCAATAAATTGAATACAACATTTTAAGAGACCTAAAATTCAGAGGACTTTCCAGTGATATCTACCGATCAGATAATGGATACCATGTCAGTCTAGGGACCCTGAGAACAACCAGACTTACGTCATTCTTACATACCTTCCCATAGCTACTCCTTACTAAGTTTCCTTTAAAAGAAGAGCTAGTAGCCTCCAAAATGCCATACTTGCAGACAAGTTGCAGATGTCCCTAAAAAAAGAGCAGGGGACTCTAGGAACCATTGCCCTGCTGAGGGCAGGAATAAAGAAGCAGGTCCCACAGTAAAAAGTGACTGGTTGACTGAGGGATCATGCTGGTGATGTGATGACATCTAATATTAACACTGTTAGATGTATTCATTTATGAAAAGGCAAACGGAGCACTTTGAAATGACATCTTTAAGAGGACCTCATGCACAGTAGAAAACAATACCTCAAATTCCTGAATGAAAAAACTGACACTCCACTCTCCAGGAAACAGGATGTCAAGCATTAGCCTGAGCTCTTGCAGATTAAGTTGGCAGTTTGCGACAGCAGGAGACCTGGGAGAATCAATACTGCAACAATTACCTCTACAGCATGAAAACACTGGCCAGCATAAGTACCTTTGAGATCCCATTTCATGCTATGGTCCAGCAGCTCCATTTCCTAATGGATGAGCATTTCAGCTCCTACCGTTTAGATCTCCAAAACACTAGTATCCTTTCAAGAGAGCCTGTGAGTCGCTCCGTGATATCCTGATAGACAGCTGTGAAACAGCGTGCTCTGGGAAGAGGTCTCTGGCCAGAATAAGCTCTTGCTCTATCAGGAATCAATGTCTTAGTTGGCTGTGGCAAATGGGCAAAGCTGAAGATGCTGCCCAGTTTCCCAACCTCTATCCATCTGAGGATCATACCTCTCTCCCAGAAAAGGACTAAAGTCTGCCAAGCACTTCTTCAAACTGGTGAGCTTTAAGAACAGTTGTAATGCATTGGAGATGCCCTGGACCAAGCTGAAGGACCCTCAATGTCAGACAGATCCAAACTGATGTGTCTACTACTGCCCAGAACAGCCCTCTGGTCACCTGGCTCAGCAAACCAGACAGTGCCACAGCAAGTGTGATAACATGCCCTAAAAGTAATTTTTTTTAGCCTTGTTTTCTACCCTAAAATTAGACTCCCTGACCTTTGGCCGACAAAGCCTGCGAAACTGGTTCCCACCCCTGGACAAAGCCCCCGTGAAATTGTTTCCCACCTGTAGGCTCAGCCCATACCCCTAGACCTACCCCCTTGCTTCTCAATAAGAAAAAATTTACTATGATTGGTCGGCATAACCTGCGAACTCTGCTTGCTCTCTATAAAAGGAAACGGTGAGCTGTACAAGGGGCTGCCATTTTTCTGTCTTGCTGGAGAGAGGTAGCCCAGCAGTAGGTAATAAAATGCCTCCTGCCTTAACTGAGTCGGGGTCTCGGATTTTCTGTTCCTTGCCCGTTATTCAACACAAGCTCCTACATCCAGGACAATCAGAGCAGGTGTCTGGAGGATCATTTCCCCATGCCTTCTAATTGTCAACTTCAAAACTTCACAAAAACTGAGGCAGGCTAGAAGAAGTAAGAATGTAGGTAGAAAAGAAACATAAAGGAAGGACAAGGAAATATAATTTTGATTCAGAAGTTCCACATAGTTTTCCAGGCCTGTCACTCCTTAAGCCAGTCTCTCTTGCAGGCCTGTTGCTCCCAAATTTCTGGAGAATCTGTAATTCCTAGAGCTAACTGTAAGTTTACTCATGAAAATTACCTTGTGCACTGTTAATAAGTCCACCAATAAATAGAGGTACAACATTTTAAGAAACCTAAAATTCAGAGGACTTTCCAATGATATCTACTGATCAGAAAATAGAAACCATGTCAGTCTAGGAATCCTGAGAAGGACCAGACATATCATTCTTATATACCTTCCCATATCTACTTCTAAGTTTCCTTTAAAAGAGCTGGTAGCCTCAAAACACCTCTCCCACTACTGAGATGGCCCACATTCTCCCTTGAATGTGTATTCCATGCTTCCCTAAATAAATCTCTACTGACATGTACTGGAATTCTTTTCCATCACACATGTCAAAGACCCCACTGATCCTGAGTCAAGTTCTCCCCCTTTCTCCAGATACTCCTCTCCTGGTCCTCTTTCAGAGGTATCTCTTCTCTGATGACAAGACAGGTAGCACATTTCTGCCACCGAAACGTTTTATTAATGTTGTGCTTTCCTTGAATTCCCCCTGGTTTGGATCTTGGTTATTGTACGTGGCTAGTTAGGATTGGAGGAAGGTATGTGGTGTCCATGGCTACCCCTTTAAGGTAGTTGAATAGTGACTGCTTTGGTAACTTCCAGAAAGCTGATGGATAGGGAAGGTGTTTGCGGGAATTTGGGGGAGGGGAATGTGGGATCATGGTGGAGGCACTTCTAGATCCCTTGAAAATTTAACATAACTTTCCTAATGAGCAAATCCACTTTTGCTTCATACTTTGTCATGAAGATATTAATGAGAACTATTCAGAGAAGACTTCTGACATCTGATATTAACTCTGACTTTCTCACTTACTGGATATACTGTGGGATGGTGAAGGAACACTTTGCCTTTGAAGCTAATGCACTTGTTGGACTTCAAAATTTAGTTATCAATAAAATTAAGAACTTTTTTTAAAAGAGGAAGCTACTCATAGAAAGGACAATGGAGGAGATGCTCAGACACAGGCAGAGAGAAGAGAGATTATGTAGCCTGTGAGAAAGATCATGAGAGAAGCCCTTTGGGAATCTCTGGATTCCCTACCCAGAAGGCCTGGTATATCCATAAAATAGCTGCCTTTCTTATTTAAATGAATGAATTTGTGTGGGGGAGGGTACTGGGAATTGAACTCAGGGGTGTTCTTCCACTGAGCTACATGTCCAGCCCTTTATTTCTTTATTTATTCATTTATCAATTTATTTATTTTCAATTTAGAAACAGGCTCTTTCTCTGGCCTTGAACCTTCTATCCTTCTGCCTCAGCCTCCCAAGTGCTGGGATTATAGGTATGCATCACTATGCCTGGCTTAAATGAATGAATTTGAGTAGGGTTTTAGTACTGACTTCAAAACAACTCTAACTGCAGCAAGAATATTAAAATGGACAAATATTAGAAAGCCAGCAGAAAAAAAAGAATGTTTGGATAATCTGCCAAGAGGATATTCTGGTCCTGAATAATGGAAGATGGAGGAATTTAAACACATTGTTAGAATGGAGTGAAGTATTAGCTGAGCTACACACCACATTATTCTTTTTAGAAAAAAGCATGTGTCTTGTGGGGAAAGGTAATTTAATTCAAGTGATAATGGATGCTGGCTCTTAAGGTAGTCAATCTTCAAACTAAGATTCCAAAAGATTTGTTTTGGTTTGTGCAAAACTGTAGCTGTAAAATGCCTTGAATGGTGCTCCATCTTTTGTGTAATCTAAGCTTCAGGAGAGTTCAAAAAGGAATCACTAGATAGACATGTGCCATTTTAAATGGGTAGTCACAGTTTGTGGTTCTGTAAGATGCTTTGGAACAAGAGTCTAATAATAACATCACAATCAAACCTACAACAAAAGAAAACAGAGATAAATTATGTCAAAACAAAATACATTGGATCCTCTAATTGTGATTAGAGAGAAAGCAAGATGCAGAGAAGAAAAGTCTGCACTGTAGAGCTTTTCCTGCAGTGACTCTCACCTTTACACCTGCCAGCCAGGTAGATCCCATAGCTACCAGCTATACATTTGGAAATATGGATAATAGTATATTCTATTCAGGACTGCTATCTAGATTAAATGAGGTCAAGGATATAAAAGTTTCTGGGGTTTTTTGTTTTTTGTTTTTTTTGCGGTACCGGGGATGGAACTCAGGGGCGTTCTACCTCCACGCTACACCCCCGGCCTATTTTTTATACTTTATTTTGAAAACGAGTCTCACTAAGTAGAGAGAGAGAGAGAGAGAGAGAGACAAGGAGAGAGAGCTGAGGCTGGCCGCGAACCCGGATCCTCTGGTCTCCGCCTCCCAAAGTACTGGGATTACAAGCATGTGCCACCACGCCCGGCCTAAAGTTTCTGGTTTGTAAAGGTCATTTAGTCCACGTTTATTTTCCTGTTTTGATATTGGTTAGATGATGTTAAGATGCATAAAACATTACAGATCCTAGAATCAAAAGACTTCACTAAAGAAGCCAACTGTTCTGATAATCAGTTCCTCTCCATATTCCTTCCAAGAGAACAAACTCCTTCCACAAACATTGAGAGAGGTGGTCTTTGTTTTGTGTGGAACAAAACAACATACAGACAGGGGCATGACCAGACACCTTCCCAAGTTTGTAAGCATCCCTGATGCTTCCTGAGATAGTATTTATAGGTTTGGCTGCTCGAATTCATAACAAATTTATTCTCCCTATTTTCTCTGGCACTGATAACACCATGCAACATAGCTGCCCCCATTGGTGCACTGTTAGCAAGGATTAACTAGAAATTCATCTCATGGACTTGGAGGGAATTTTAATTTTTATCTTCCATATTTAAAGAAATAGAGGTAGACAGGCTGTTTTGAAAACTTTAAAATAATAATCATCAGAATTCAAAACAAGAAATATGCTTTATGATACCTTATTTGAATTATATCACATGGATTCTACTCAAACTGATCTCTTTTTATGCCTTTAATGGGACCCTTCTCTTCCTTACCTCTTGGTCATTATATAACCTATTCCTTCTGCCCAGAATGCCCTTAATCCTTCTCTGTATTATTTATTCTAGAGTAATTGATGGCTACTTCTTTCATTTCCCATTAGACTATAAGATTTCAATTACTAACAAGGAATAAAAAAAGTAGGTTCTTTTTTTATGTTCATTTATTGGTGCATTGTAATTATACATATATGTCAGGGTATGAACATCATACATGCACACATTGCACATGTAGCCCTCCCTCCAATCCCACCCTATTCCCTCCCCCTTCCCTCCCTTTCATGTTCCAGATAGTGATTGAGTCTTATAGGTTTGTGTATGTAAATCATGTGCTTTAGTGTGTTTCCCTCCACCCCCCTCCCAACTCCCTCACTTAGGTCACCTTCTTTGTCCATCTAAAGATTTCTTCTTCTTCCCTTCTAAGTCCCTTTTAAGTCCCATTCTATCTAGCTCCCACAGATTAGGGGGAGTTCTTAAAAATATTTCCTGTATAGATTTTTTTTTATACTGGGGATCAAGCCCAGGGGCAGGCTACATTTGAGCTACACCCCCAGCCCTTTTTAATTTTTTTTTTAAAGACAGTTTCATTAAGAGCAGTCTGAGCCGGGTGTGGTGGTGCATACTTGTAGTTCCAGTACTTGGGAGGCTGAGACTGGAGAATTCGGGTTCACAGCCAGCCTCAGCTAATTAGTGAGGCCCTCCGCAACTTCGTGAGACCCGGTTTCAAAATAAAGGATAAAAAATAGGGCCAGGGGTGTAGCGTGGAGGTAGAATGCCCCTGGGTTCAATCCCTGGTACCGTGCAAAAAAAAAAGAGCAGTCTGGCCTCAAACCTATGATCCTCCTGTCTCCACCTCCCAAGTGCTGGGATTAGAGGTATGTGTCACCACACCTGGCTCTTACCTTTTAAGCCTAATAATTCTTTTGAAATTTTCATACATATCATCAAATTACATATGAATAGTGACAGGTATACATCTTCTTTTCTAGTCCTTATGCCATTTCTTCTTTTTCTCCTTGCCTTACTGATCACCCTAGAATGTCCAGTATATTGTTGAATAGTATGGGTGGTAAATGCATTCCTGTCTGTTTTCTGATTTCAGAGAGATTGTTTTTCACATTTCACCACTAAGTAAAATGTTTATTATAAGTCTTTTGTCCCTTCACTTTATCAGATTCTATTTCTTCTATTTCTATTTTGCTAAGTTTAAAAAAAAAGAATGGAAATTTTCCTCAGAGGATCAACCAAGAACAAAATAGTGTATGAAATACTAAAAGCAGTAAGAATAGCTAACATTTATTGGTTTTTATTTTGGGTCCAGTATTACTTCAATTATTTTACTAATATTGAATAATTATGTAATTATTGGGTCATAAAAATGGAGGTAGAGTCTAATAATATATGTGTCTTACAGATGAAAAATTCAAGGCCCATAGAAGTTAAGTAACTTGTCCAAGATAATGATTATAAGTTGAGGATCTGGATTTGAATCCTGGCATCTCTATGTTCAGAACTATGCAAGTTGTCGCTTTCATAACCTCCTATATAGTACTAATCTAGGAGATAAATTCTGTTAGGCTCTGGACACAGAATAGGAGAAAATTAGGCACTCCATATACACCATTCCCTTTACTTCATCTATTAGTCTCTGAGTCACCAATAAAAGTCTTATGTTCCAAATTTGAAGACTTAATGTGAGCTGACTCTTCCCTAACATTCTTCTCCTCTTGAGCTGTGAGAAAAGAAGAAACAACTGTGATTTTTTTCCAATTAAGCAAATATTCTGAGTTTCTAAAAATCCCTGACTCAGAGAGATAGAACACCCACCTTCCTTCATCCCTCACTTTATCCTCAGGGTTGCAGAAAGCTACAAGATAGGACACGTGTCATTACAGCATCATTACTGTTGGACTGTGTTATCCTCTGAACTCATGTTTTAGCCAAATGTAGCATGATAATAAGAAGATTTTTAAATGGCAATATATCAAGCAAGTTCCCAGTATTTCATTAAAACTGGCCAAATGTCATACTGATTTCCCCTTAAGTCTTCGCATGGGCTTTCCTTACTGTCTCTTTTCTGTTACACACTTGCACAGTTTCAAGTATTACGTTTCTCCAGATTTCTTCTAAATGTTCACATGACTATTCATGTGCTCACTGTCTGCATTTACACACACAGTTTTGCAAATATTTATTTCCATGTATGTTTCTCCCACAGTAACATGGGCACCTTGAGGAAGGCCTTGCATTTATCTATCTCTGTATTCCCATTGCTTAACCCAGAGTGTGGCGCAAGGAAGGGTCAATGGCTGGTAGTGGAATGGATGGGTGGATGAATGGATTTGACCAAGGGTGATTTCCTAGAGCTCCATTTTAAGTCTTCTATTGACATTCTTCACTTCTGTTGCCCATACCACTATGTCTTTCTGCCTCAGAACTATTACTCCATTTCTTCATATTATTATGTTGAACTTGCTTCCTGGATGATGGATGGTCTGCTTTTTATTTATGTTTTTACTGGTTTACCTTGCTTGACCCTCTGAAGTCTTCGAAACATGTTACCAGCCTCTCTTTCTTTTCTTTCCTTTGCTTTCTGATTTGCCTTTAGCAAGTGAATGAAAGAGGGGACTGGTTCAAAGGAGTTCAAACTCTCATGGACCACTAGAAATTACAGGCTATGCCTCACCGTAGTTTTAAGCAAATAAGTATCTAAATACTACAAAAGTCCATGCTTATGTAATTTGAAGGCTTTAAATCAGAACAATAGGAAACAAATATTGTTTCTCTTTGTTTGTATATGTTTACCACTCCCAACAAAAAGCCCAAGGTTGCATTGCCCCTGGTTGGTCATTTTGGCTCAACAACAGAAGTTCTGACTTTGGGACCCAGATAGATAGATGATAGATAGATAGAAGATAGATGATAGATAGATGATAGATAGATGATAGATAGATAGATAGATGATAGATAGATTATAGATAGATAGATAGATAGACAGATAGATTGATAGATGATAGATAGATGACAGATGATAGGTAGATGATATAGATAGATGACAGATGATAGATAGATGATATAGATAGATGATAGATAGATAATAGATAGATGATAGATAGATAGATAGATAGATAGATAGATAGTCGATATAGATAGATAGATAGATGATAGAGTTGGCATCCAGAACGCAATCCTGCCAGCTGTATTTTCAACCTAATAATATTTTTAAAAATTAAATGCATTGTGCATTCAGCCTTGGAGTGAGTGTGTATGTATGTTTAGTTGAAATATAGATGTTTTCTTTCACTCAGCTGGAATACAAAAACAGCTCTCTAAATTGCCCCAGGGTACTTTTCAAATTCCCTGTGATATCGAATTGGAATTATGCACACTTATTTTCTAAATTCTGCAAAGAAAATTGTTGAATTCTCAGTGACATTTACCATAACTCTGTAAATTTATGCTGCTTTTTCCCCCCTTTTCCCACTTCTATCTCCTTTTCAAAAGCATACTTCTTCTGGCTCCATCTCCTTGAGTGTTAAATGCTTTTTGAAATCTTTCATTTTTATTATCAGCCATCCTGCTCTGTTTTATTTGCCACAGAATCATTCCATAGTCTAGGCTGATTCTTGGCTGTAAAAAGAGAATACTATTATTTGAGCCGAGATTCTGTTTCATACGTGTTAAGTTTAGCTCAACAATATCAAAATCCTATCCAGATGGATAAAATGCACTCTAAAGTAAAAAAGTCCATTGCATGAAGACCTAAAATCTTCTTTCCTGGTGATTACGCCACTTAACCACTTTCCTTGACTCTCTATTACCTTAATGGGAATTTTCACACTGTAAAGTACCTTAAAATCCCTCAAGGATACTGTAAACACTGTGGGTTGCCCATGCTCTACTCTCAGGGATTCTGATTCAGGGAGTGTGGGCTGGGGCCCTGGACTCTGTCTTACTAAGAAGTGCTGCTAGTGAGTTGGACGCAGGAGGCACAAGGATCACATTTTGAAAAGCACTGACTCTAGTGGGTAAAATCCATACTCTTTAACATTGCACAACACCTTCTAGCTAATATCCCACATCTATCCCTCTCCTCTCATTGCCTGACACTGTCCACCATCCATCTTTGCTGACCTTCTTGCCGCCCTCCAGATATTTCCATGCCCTTATTTTTCCTTAACCTTAAAATGGGCCAAAATGCCCTTTCATTCTGATCCAGAGGCACCTACTCATCCTTTAAGATCTATTTCCCAATTCCCTTTCTCTGTATAGCCAAGACTGAAACAGTCACTCCCTGTTTTGTGAATGGACAAATGAATCAACCACTACTTTTTGAATACCTTCTACAAACTATTAGATGCTTAAATATACATAATCTTCTTCTCCCGATCCTGTAAGAACCATTTATTTTTCTCATTTTACAAATGAGGATATTGAGTTTTGGAGATAATAAAGGACTTTCCCAAAGATAGAGTTGTTAGGTTCTAGAACAGAAAATGAAGTCTACCTCCAATAACTCCACCTCTGGTACTCTTTTCCCTGCCTCCACTGCCGCTCATTACACCTGTTCACTCAGTTTCCTCATCACTTTATTCATGACTCATTGTGACCCCCAAACACACTAAAGTGTACTTATGTCTTTATAGGCTTCTTTCATCCATTAGATGGTATCATCTTCAAGGTCAGGGGCCAGGCTCTATGCCCAGTAGTAGACATGATAGACATACATTATATTCGTCCACAGACTGAATGAATGCTTTACTATGACAAATATTTGTCTCTTTGGGGCCACTCAATATACATCTACCTTTGTAATAGCACCATGATTTACTACAGAGAAATTCTTCCCCATTGCATGTAACTTTTTACAGCATATAATTATAGGCAACTCTCTTACACAGAAGAAAGGGAACTCCTGACTGAGTGCCTGAGGACTGTGGAAAGCTTGAAGGTTCGTTCATTTTAGCAATGGCAGCCGTAGAGTCCTGACCAGCCAGTTCAGGTTATAAGCTAGCTGTAAGACTTCCTGCTTCCTGTTTTCTGGAGCTTTGCTGGTTCCCATCTCTTCTCAATACTTGACCCCTAGCATCCCAGAGTCCCTGTAAATCTGCCATTCACATGTAAAAAGTTCCCTTATGTTAGACAATGACTGTTTCTGTTACTTGCAGTCAAGAATCATAACTGATATTCCTGCTATTCAGAGAAGCCATTTTAGCTTTTTCTGCTGCACAATACATTTTTTTAAGCCACTGAAACCTATAGAGTAGAATTAAATAAGTGAAAATTGCATGTTACTCTTAGGATTTGAACTGCGATAAGAGACCTTTAACATCAAAATGCTTTTAAAGGCTTGTTTTGAGTTGATTATTCATGCTGACCCTTCTTACAACAGAGGGAGCAGTCTTTACTCACATTTTACGAGACAGGCCATTTATGATGTCCAGAGGCAACGTAAATTTGTGATTCATACTTATAAATGGCAACAGTGGCCACTGAGTTTGATATCATTTACCCAGAGGGAATAACAAGATTTTATGAGTTTTTGCCAATATTTTCTTACTTGCAGATGTGATTGTACAATGCAAGTGCCTTCTTGGTACAGAGACTGTTGGGGGAAGCAGGCATCGGAGTACTTGGCATGTTGATAATAATAATAAAAAGCTTATGGAGATTAATGTACTTTGAAAGGGAGTATTTTAATCCCCAGATGAAAGTTCAGATTTGAAGTGTTTCTTGGTGCCTGGACTAAGACATGAAAGTATTTCCAATAAATCTAGTAGCTAATAACAGCTCTTCGAAGCAGAGGAAATTCATTCATTTGTTCTCTCAATCAACCTGTATTGAACACACTATCTGCTCGGTGCTGGTAATGAAAGATGGACAAAACATGGTCCTCCAGAGCAATTAAAATCTTATCTGAGTTCAGATAGATGAGCAGGATTTTTTTTTTAGCCCACATTGCATAGTAAAGTGGAACCATTCATTCTATTTTTAATCAATATTCCATCAAAAGTATATAGTTAGCTTCTTCTCTGAGCCCATTATTACGTTAGGGGTTTTGATATAAGGCAGTAGGCACATCAAAGAAGCCTACATCATGCTTCTGGCCCTAGAGAAGCTTATGGTCCATTCGTAAGGGTAATCCTGAAACTTCATGAAGCAAAAGAGAATGAAATAAGAGTTCATCTCTCAGTAACTGACTGTGTAGAATGGGCTGCAAGTGCTGTGAGGTTTCAGAGACGTGAAGTGAGTGCATGCTGTATGATTGGGAAGACATCATGAAGGATATGGGGCACAACACAAAATTGAAAGGGAAAAGCAGTCCTCAGAACTGGAAAGGAACTTAGTGATGGGCTCCTGCAGCTCCACATTCCTCGCTCTATTTTACAGATTTAGAACCCGAAACTCAGGGAGACGACAAGGTGGTTCGTACAAATGTGAACAGCCAGAGAATTACAGAGACAAGATGCGGCTCTCCCTCTTAAAAGATTTTGATAGAAAGACAGGAAAGAGTGGAGTTGATGAGACTGCTGGGGAGTCATGGGAAATAAGAATGGAAAGGGGACACTCCCAGGGAACAAGGAGGGCATCAAAAGCAGGCAGAGTAGCCATGACTTTAGGTTTTAGGAAGGGAGATACAATTGAAAAATTCTGAGCATACAGTGGTCTCAATTATTTGGGAAGGGGAGTTGTTTCAGAAAGGTGAAAGATGAGAGGAGCAGATTGATTTTGGACAAATTTAAATTAAGGTCATAGCAATGGAATAGCAAGCAAATATCCAGCTCTTTTTCCCATGTATTGCATTTTAACATCAACACTTGACAATATTCAAGAGACCCAACAATATTTACATGCCATTTAATGTTCTGTTTCAAAATAATATTTTTTTGTGCATGTGTGGTACTGGGGATTGAACCCAGGGGCGTTCTACCTCCGAGCTACACCCCCAGTCCTATTTTTTATTCTATATTTGGAAATGGGGTCTAAGTTGCGGAGGGCCTCACTAAGTAGCTGAGACTGACTGTGAACCCGGATCCTCCGGTCTCAGCCTCCAAAGTACTGGGATTATAAGCATACGCCGCCACGCCAAACCAAAATAACATTTTAATGCCTTCACTTTCAGAAATCCAATCATCACAAAGGCATAGCACAAAATAAAAGAAAAGGATAAATGAATAAATAAAACAAAAGAAGAATCAAATAAAAGAAGAATCTAAAAGTAGGGAGGAGTTACAAGGATAAAGGTCTTGGAAAACTAAGTCTTGATGTGAGTTCTCTTAACACAAAGAGTTTAAAGGATGAAGGGAAAAGTAATCTACCTTTAATTTCAAAAAGTTGCATCATATTTATTAAACATGTATTTTCATATTTTCTTGAATTAAGATGTCATTTATGGAAACAGCACCATCACTATGGTTAAAATATGGCACAGTACAAACATGCTATTGATTGAAAGATCCATGCCAATTCTAGAAATGTTGAAGTATGAAAAAGTGAACATGCTAAAATCAACGAAATACCATAAGTTCCTATAATTAATCAAACCACTACCAATTAGTTTGTAGTTTTTCTTTGTAACTCCTATAAACTATATTGTGGAAACAGCCTGGTATGGGGAGCAAGGTGTGGTTCAGCCAGGACAGACATAAGAATAAATTCCAGATTTTCCCTTACTAGAGTAGTGACTTAGAAATGCGTTAATTTCCCTAACCTTTAGTTTCTACATAAGCAAAATAAAAATTGATAACTGCTACCTCCCAATCCATTTTGAGGATAGAAATAACATGTGTAAAATACCTAGCACAAGACACATTGTAAATAGTGTTAAAAAATTATCAGCTTAACAAGCTAAGTCTTCTCACATTTTATGATGCTTATGAACAAGAAAAAATTAAGAAAAGATCAATTAATTTTTAAATTAGAGATTTCTAACATAATATAGCCCCTACTAGGGCCTTTACATGTGTATACCAGTTTTAGGAAATTGGAACCATGGAATTTGATGTGAAAGAAAATATAAATTAAAGCATAATTGTGCATATCACCAAATTAATTATTATTTCATAAGAGGTGCAATTTTAGGATTCCTTTAAACAGTATCACTCCCCTTAGTCAAAATGTATTTAAAATATCATGAGTTCAGCTAATATTTGATTTAAGCAAACTTTCCAAAAACTTACCTTTTTAAATAAAGAGAGGTAAATCTTAAAGTTCATGAGCATAGAGTCTCCAAGAATAAGCAGCATAAATAGAACAGAAAAAGTATTTTTGATGGAAAGAGATCAAGGTTTGAAAGTGGACTTGGAGGCAAGTTAACTACTCCAAACCTCAGTTAACTCCTCTATAAAATGAAAATAATATTCCCTATATCCTAGGGTTGTTGCATGAAATGAAATTAAATGAAATAAAACATAAAAAGGATAGACACGGTACCAGAGTCATACTGTAGGTGTAATAGACGACAAATGACAACTCATTCCTCATTTATATTTTATCTTCTAAATCCTGGAAGAGAATGAGCCTAGAAGTGTGTCTGCTCATAATTAATGTTTTTTTAAAAAATGCTTTTAGTAACTTTTCAGATATCAGGTGCATAATAATTAAATCTACACTGCCTTATTTAAAATGTTACTTTATGGTTATTGGTCCATTGTTGATTATGTTTTCCTATGCTTGTTCTGGGGAGACCATTCTCTATTTTAATCCCTGGGGGAGCAGGCTGGAAGAGGTAATGCTCAGATGGTATGTATTGCATTAGGTTGGAGCTGCTGCTTTTCTGCACCAGAGGAAGGGACCAATAACAAGGGGCCTAGATTTCTCTGTGGTGGGTACATGTTGTGTCAGTTTTCAACTAGAAAATGAATTCCATCCATGTACTAATGTAGCCTCCAGAGTCAACAGGGTTGTGTTTCCAGGAAAGGAGCCAAAAGACCAAATTTGTTCACAATCTCATGCGGATTGGTCATTTTGGCTGTTGAATAAATAATCATTGGGATAGGTAGGTGGGTAAATGGATGAATGGGTGGGACAAAGACTCACTCTTTTCACCAAACTTAAGTCAGATTCCTCTGAATTCTCCAATCCAGGAGGTCTGACCTTAAACTTTCTTCTGTTTTTATAGAATCCAGTTTGAGCAAGAATATACTAAATCAATTTAGTGATAATGATAATCTCTCACCCTAGGTATCTATCTCATTCCTCACCTTCATTATCTTACCACTCCTGGCTGCCTTTAGGAAGAATTCTGTTGAGTCAGTCCAGAAGGAATCTTCTTTACCCTTGGTGTTTCCTGTTAGTAATTTTCCATTCACTGACTCCTATCCTGACGCTTGACTATACATTCACATTCAACTTTATTGGATTTGGTAGAGTTCAATAGTTCTCCCCCCACTGCAATACCCCACTGCATTGATCCCAATACTTATGCAATAGTCCCCCCTGTGAGACACTGTTCTAAGTCTAAACAATATTGGCTTAAGGATTTATAGCTTCTTGCTTGCTTTGGCAGAAGACTGCCTTTCTTGAGGGAACTGAAGACAGTGACCATGATGCCACTTCACTATCTAAGCTATGTTCATCTGTTTTACTGCACCTTTTGCTTGCTTTGCTTAAGGGTAGAAGACCACCCCAAGGAGGGTGCTGCTCTGCTGCTCTTGCAAAACTGCCAGATAGCAATTTCTCTTCTAAAGCATTTCTAACACAATGCTCTACTCCTTAGCCAGAGACAGTCAATGATTTTAATGACCCAGCCTCAACTCTGTAAGTCTGTAATAAAAGGAAGAGCTGAGTTTTGCTGGGGAGTTTTGGCTCTCTTGCCTCCTCCCCATTCACCTCTTTGAGACCAGGAATAAAGTCTCAAGAGCATTTTTTTTCATCACGTCGTCCAGTGCCCTGCTGGTACAGAGACTGGCACTCCCTTAAGTAAAGTACTTCTAACTATATCTAACAAGCATCATGAATATTTTTTCTTTAACAGGTACAAAGGTGGACATGAATGGCAAGTTGTAACAGCAAAGTCTGGAAGTTTATTAAAGAAATTCCTTAAATAGTATCTTGCTACAAGTGGCAAATTTTGTGTTTGTCCTCAAAAGTTAGGGGGAAAAAGCATTTGCTCTTCAAACATATACCCAAAGGAACAGGGAGAATGAATTTTATTTGGATTTAATTGGTGTTTACTTCATGACACTCTTCTAGTAAGAGGCAAGAGAGGAAAGATAAATCAGCTGACTGTGGAGTTCATAAACATAAACTTTGAGATAAAATGTAAGTGTTTCAAAGGAATGTTTTAGCCTAAGTATGTGTAGGATCCTTACTGCATAATAATTTACTATTGACTGCATTTGAGAATATTGACAAGCATGATGCAAAATGTTCCCAAGGATACATAAAATTTCCCTTGTAAATACTTCAATGTTCCACAGAGAGAATGGAGAGTAAAATGATAGTTCTTTAAAAAAAATTAGGAGCATTTAAGCATTTGGTAGCTACTTGGCAAAACAGACATGATAAGATTAGGTACTAAGAAACCAATGTTGATATCTTACCATAATATTTGACTTGTTCACCATAAATGTTTAGCTTGTTTTGTCACATTTAATAACCATAAAACGTAATTACACAGTAGTTACTAGCGTCATTTTGAGTTTATTTCAAATCACCCAGATTTACTCTATACTACATAGATCCTAAATCACAATAGAGTTCTTAGATTAATCAATATTTAATTAAGTTATAATTACTCATAGTAACAGCTTTTTAAATGCAAATTAAATGCTACCCTGTGACATTTTAAGAGATTAACACTTTTCTTATTAGGTCATTGTATATTTTTATTGCCATAATTTATCCTTATTGCTGGTGAGAGTATTTATAAATTTGTATAACATTAAGAAAAATAAGCCAGGCATTGTGGCACACGCTTGTAATCCCAGTACTTGGGAGGCTGAGACAGGAGGATCATAGGTTTGAGGACAGCCTCAGCAAGTAGTGAGACTCTCATCAACCAAGCAAGACCCTGTTTCAAAATAAAAATAAAATAGTGCTGGGGGCGTAGCTCAGAGGTATAGTGCTCCTAGGTTTAATCCCCAGTACCACAAAAAAAAGAAGAAAAAGAAGGCACTAATGTATTGTTTTATCTTCTAAAACCACAATTTAGAAGGAGAATAAATATATATGACATACATATTTAATTTAGTGATTTTGATCTTGCTTACAGAGACATACTGACTACTTGCTGCTCAAACTTCCCATGGATTCAAAGGAATCCCCACCCCCCTCATTAATAGTAAACACCCTGGTATTCTGTAGTAAACAGAGTCTAGGTGGGAATCGATTATCCTGATTCGGTTCAAATGTTGCTCTCTACTTGCAGCTTCCACCCCTTTGAGAGCTATAGAAATTCTTTCAGGCCTCAGGGTGCCATTGAGGAGAGAGCTATTTCAGTGCACTAAATGGTACTCTATGGGTAGGAAAGCATTAATGAAGAGTCCTAGTGGCAGGACTTACAAGTAAGAGGTAACCTCAGTTAGATTGGAAATGCCTTCTAATTAGATTGCTAATTTCTGTGAAGGATAGTCTTTAATATCTGACACAATGCCTAGATTTGTGTCTAGTCTATTATATATACTTACCTATAATTAATTTGCTGCACAACAAAAAATATAATAATTTTTTCCATGGTAGCTATGAGTTGTTGTTGTTGTTGTTGTGGTACCTACCTATTGAACCCAGGGACATTCTACCTCTGAGCTGCTACACCCCCAGCCCATTTTATTATTTTATTTTAAAAGAGAGTCTCACTAAGTTGCAGAGGGCCTCACTAAGTTGCTGAGGCTGGCTGCGAACCTCCTGTTTCTGCCTCCCAAGTACTGGGATTACAAGCATGCGCCACCATGTCTGACTTAGTTTTATTTTTGTTTTCATAATTTGATTAGTTGATCTAAGAGTAATGAACAATGGGTAGCTTTGTAATTGTTTTTTAAGGAGAATTCTTTACATCTAGCACAAACCACTTAGCATTAGAATTAATTCACACTTAAGAAAACAGAATTCAAAGATGCCTATAAAATCCAGAGATCCCAAGGAAATGTCTTTTCAGTAGGGAGAGATGGGGACTGTGGTAACCAGGAATGTACATGCCTCGTCTACAGGGAAGAACTGCTACTAACTCCAACCAACCATTTACATGTTGTCTTCCAATTTTTCAAAAAATTATGGAAATCCAGATTTTTGTGAGAAATCTGATCATAATCTAAGTAATTTGAATTTTTAAGAACATTATATGAGCTAACAATGTTCAGGCAACACAAAACACAACACTGGGTCCTATTTGGTTTGTGAATGGTCAATTAACAACCTTTGTTCTATTGTGTCTTATCCATCCTTTTGCTCCAACCCAACATCCTCAAAACAGATCTCCAAGCCCCTATTGCTCCTCACCCACAATTTCTCTACACCACTTCCAGGTCTAATCATACCATTCACTGGCTTACATTCCGTCAGTGTTCTCCAGAATACCAGAATAAAGCCAAGTTCCTTGATGAGAATTTTATCTACAGTCTGTTCTCTTATAATCTCAAGGCCCAAGAATGTTATACTCAAGAAAACCCAAACAATCCACAGCTTCCCAAGTTTGCCATGCTGTTTTGCATGCGTATGTGACAATACATGCTATTCTATGTGAAATGTCTTCCCTCCTGTTTCCTCTACCTGGCAGGAGAGGTGGAACATCAGTCTCCAGATGCTACAGCCAGCAACTCCCCCTCCATGAAGATTTTCCTCCTAATTCTTTAGTTTATCTTCTGTCTGTGTTCTCATAGCTCCATTAGCATTTACTACATCACACTGTAAATATATATTTATGTGTCTTTCTCTATTAGGCTGTGGAATCTTTGAGAGTAAAGTGTTCTTTTCATCTTTGCATTCTTAGAGTGCCTGGTTTTTGTTACTATTTTATGAATACATAGATATGTCGAATACCAGCAACCTTGATATCTCATTGGCAAAGCACAATTCTTGTAAAATATGAACTGCAGTTTTGGAATATGAATTAAATGTGTATATATTCATAAAAGAAGCAAGTTAACAAGGGAAGAAGTATATCAGCCAAAAGATAGCAGATGGGCTGCAAGAAGTACATGCCAGGTACTGGACATTCCAGAGATATGCTGAAAGGCTTTGAAGCAGGGCTAAAGAAGATTGTGAAGTAAGCCTGGCTTTGAGGCAGAGTTAATGGCCACAAGATAAACTCACACACGAAATTTTGAGAGAGTGAAAAACAGCCTGTAGAAGCATAAAATGCTAGGTGATATCCAAGTTTTGATGGATCTAAGCATTCCACATCCTGTCATGCAGTAGAAGAAATTTCTGGAATTTTGTATACAACCTTGAGTCCCATCCATGAGAAGAGGAAATGGGGATGAATGGCAGTACAGTTGGGAAAATAGGAGGATGGGTTGTGTGCAGATGAAAATGGATGAAGGGTAATCATGCTGTGGCTCAAATGTTGGAAAGAGATCTGGGGTTTAGTCTATACTAACTTGGTGTGGAATTTGGGAAAAAGCATTTTATTTTTCTTGGCCTTTCTTCATGTGGAAAATAAAGGATTTTGATAAAATATTCCCTACGATTAATTTCATCTCACTAGTCTGTGATTGTATTTGGTCTATAATGTCTACAACACATATGGAGGAAACTTCCCTGAAACTAGAACCACTCAGCCCTTGGGACTGAGGACACAGATCTGCTACAATGACACTAGTCTGTTTAGTTCACTCATCTGCATCCAGAATATCGATTGGCTCATAGTAGGCTCTCAATAAATATTTGTTGATTGTATTGGATGAATTGCCCCTGTTCTAAACATGTATATGCTGTCCATCAATTAGCCACTGTGGGGAGGAGGGGATGATGAACCTGCACTTAACAGAAAATCAAGGTGATTCTTTCCTTCTCAACCAATATTTGGCAAAATACTTCACCTTATTTTGGAATGATTCCATGAAGTGGGTGGTTATTTCTGCTACACAAGTACAACACTAGTGATGGCACAACCATGTATCATCTGAGACCCACTCTGTCCAAGATTCATCTCCCTGTGTCCAATAAGACTAACCTAGGCACTGTAGGCTCCATCTCTGGAACCAGTAAGAACCCAGACAAATAGATGATAGTGCCACGGGAAAACATGATAATTCTGTGGAGAGTCCTGAGGAGTTCCCCGGTTTGGGGATGGAAACTCACCTCAGGACCCTCGGGGTCCTTGGCTTCTGTGGTGAGAAGAATTTCAGCACGTGACAGTCAGAGACAAAGACAGAGGTTTTATTTAGGAAAAGTGGGGATACACGTTCAAGAGAGAACACGGGCCACCTCAAGAGTGTGAGAGGCCTTTGGGATCTTTGAAATCCTTTTCTTATAGGGGACCCCGAGAGCGGGGTGGCTAGGGGCACATGGCGGGGATGGGGTAACACGGGATAGCTTGTCTCCTTTCTTTGAATTTTCAGGTTCTCACCATTTCATTAGTAGGTGCTGGACTTGGCAAAAGGTGAGACTTTCTTGGGGGATTTTTTGCTCCCAGGAAGTTGAGGCATGAAGATGGGGTGCAGGGCTTGACAAATGTGAGACTTCCTTCATGGAATTTTTTGTTTGTCAAGCATCTCAGATATTTCAGGTGCAAAGCTAGGCCATTATGATTAAAAAGTTTATGCCAGGCATATTGAGAACTCAAGTAAAGGACAGGCCAGATTGGCTATAATTATTATTAAAAATGTATAGGCCAGGCCTATTGAAGACCTTTGCCTAAGAAAAGGACAGGCCAGGTCTGCTATTATAATTAAAAGTGTGACCCATTAAGGGCTTTTGTCTAAGAAAGAACAGGTTCTGTAAGGTGAAGCTAAGGACTATGAAGTTTGTAGATTTTAAAACTATATTTTCCCTTTATTTCCCAATTCATTTCCTTTCTACCTAATATTTTATTTCTTCTATCCTACCTCAATAGCACCTTTCCTATTAGCAAGCAGAGTTTGAACAATTCTTGGTAGTACGTTTTGAACTGTGCCTTTCATGGCTTTTGGATTCCATGAGTTCATATGAAGAGATGAGTAGGCAGGGCTTTGGGTACCCTATCTCTTGTATCTACTGGAGAAGTACCCTGTTTATCTATCATAGATGTAGGCTGATGTTTTACATGAAGTTTTAAATTTTAAGGAAGAATTAATTGTTTTAAAATGTTTGAAGACCTTAAAACTAGACTGTGAACATTTTACTCAAAACATCTAAATGTTTAAAAGTGAGTAATAGAAATAACTAGCATTAATGGGTACTTACTATGTGCTATGCTGTGTTCTAAGAAATGTATATGTATTCATTCACTAAATTTTATAATAGTCTTATGACATGGGTATTACTATTATTCTCATTTTTCAGATGCAGAAACAGGGGCAGAAAGAGGTTAGAAAACTTACACTTGCACAAAGTAATTAGCAAAACTAAGATTCAAAGGGGGCACATTCATGTCAGAAACGATGCTCTTAACCATTCCATTATGATACCTACAGAGCATCAAAGGTAAGCACTCCCTGTTGGCTTTAGAGTAAATTTGGCTTCCGGAAATCTCTCCAATAATTTTGCATGACTCTCCTTGATTGATAAGGCGTTTCCACAAATAAGAACTGTATGCTCCCAGAAATTCCCAAGCTGCCTAAATGGCGCTAGTCCTTTAAAGTAACCCTCCAATATAAAAAAGGGCTGAGGTTGTAGCCCAGAGGTAGAATGCCCCTGGGTTCAATCCACAGTACCACAAAATAAATAAATAGATGATAGATGATAGATGATAGATAGAGTAACCCAAATGCTCATGCACCACACACTTATCAGTGAATGGACACACCCTGAGTTGCTCATGGCAACCCCCCTAGATCCTGCTTGCCTCTTCATCATGTGCTATCTCTTCAAGCCCTATCTTCATGCTACTGTGAATTGTCAGTTCTGAAATCCCTACTCCATTCTGTCAGGACCTACAACCTTGGTGCTGCTTCTTGGCTTGCCAGTAGCCAATGGGCTCAGATTTGGCTTGCCTTTAGCAGTCCTCAGCCAAATACTCTCATGTTGGAACCCTCTGTCCTTTGGATTATAATTATTAACACTAGCCATCTCCCTGGTCCTGGACATCCAAGCCCCTCTCCTCTAGAGTGTACTCAAATGTTGCTCTCCTTACTTTAGCCCAAATGGTAGCCTTTTCTGGCTCACATGGGAAACTCTCAGCATTTGCCAGAGTTAGACCTGGTCCTTTATAACATGACTGGATCACCTGAATAATGACAGAGTGAGGCTGGACTAGTTTTTCGGAAACTCTAAAAAGTGAATAAGAAGGTTGTGAAGAAAACAGAGGAGAAGAGATTGGACAGTTTCACTTCTAAACTGAATACAACTATAGAAAGATGTTTAAAGTAGGTATAGAAAGATGTTTAAAGTGGGAGTTTGAAACTCCAGATCAGAGAAAATGAAAAATAAAGTTGTATGATGGGAGCTGGGCATGGTGGCACATTCTTGTAAATCCAGTATTTGAGAGGCTGAGATAGGAAGATTGCAGGTTCAAGGCAAGTCACAGGAACTTGGTGAGACCCTGTTTCAAAATAAAAAATAAATATAGGGCTGAGGGTATAGCTCAAAGGTATGCTGTTGGAGTCAATCCCCAGTAATACACACACACACACACACACACACACACACACACACACACGATTGCAGTGTGGGGCAGTGGAGGCAGACCTCCCCTAAAAATCAATACAGTTAATATTGCTCTTACTGTGTGCTATGTGATCTTGAGAAATTGATGATCTCCACTGGAAACAAAGAATTCCCAAACTATCAGACTTTATTTTTAGGACAGTAAGAGATGCTATCACTGATGAAAATACATAAAGAATAATATCAGCTGGGTACCGTGGTGCTCACCTGTAATCCCAGTACTTGGGAGGCTAAGACAGGAGGATCAAAGGTTCATGGCCAGCATAGAAATTTAGTGAGGCCCTTAGCAACTTAGTGAACCCTGTTTCAAAATATAAAATAAAATAGGGCTGGGGATTTAGCTCAGAAGTAAAATATCCCTGTGTTCAATTCCCAGGAACACACACACACACACACACACACACACACACAGAATAATAACAAAAGTCTTATTAGTATGGCATTTTCCTCAATAGTCAATGAACTAAAACATACCATCTACAGAGGCTTTTCCCAACATTAGTATTTCACATTTTCTCCTTCCTTTAGCACATTAGGTAATCTCTTATTTGAAATGTTTTTAACTCAAATATTCACAATCTATCTGGCTACTACTGATCTTCAACTCATCAACTAGAGGAGAGAAAGAATGATAGAAAACAGCCTGGATGGGATCTTGCTTGAGTGTGGAATTCCAAGAATTTGTAACTGCATTTTTAAAAGAGTCATTCAACTGGATGCACAACTATTTACTCTAGAGTCATAGGAAGATAAATTGGGGTTAGGGTGTGTGGAAATTACACTCCATTAGAATAAAGAGAGCCACGATGGGCTCTGCTCTCTGCTAACCTATGCTGATTTTAGTCCAAGTGTAATATTGACAAAATCAGTATGCCTGGCAGTTATGCATTAAAGGCAGCATCTGAGTGGCATTTTCAATAAATGATTAGCTGAATAGCTTGCTCCCTGCTGGGCCAGTAGAGTTTATTTTGCTTTATTAGTCTGCAATATTTAGAACACGTGACTGCTGAAAGACCAGGGATGAGCTCATAATTAGAGTGAAGAATAGAAGTGGTGTGCGAGGTTTTCGAGGACACTTGTTTTTCTTTGAGAAGAACAGGTGAGGGAAGCAGTGTTAGTCTTTATGGAAGCCCTGCCAAGTCTAGGTGCTGCTCTAGGCATTTATTATAGCTATGAAAATGTGTCTCTCGGATCTCTGACCATGAGGAGTAGGATCAATCGAGGCCTCCACTGCTGTGCTCCAAAGTCCATCACTGCCTTCCCATGGAGGCCTGGCTTCCCAGGGGCTGTTCCTAACCAATAAGTGGGCATGGCTGGATACCAAGATGTGTCCATTCTAGGAGGATGGGGGCTCCTCTGGTGGGTGACTTTGACTCAAGGACTTTCTTAGAACTCTGCTACAGTTTTAAGATTCCTGATCATAGTTTCCTTCCCTTCTTCACATATAGTGTGGTACAAGTCTGACAGCTCTTCAAGCTTCCTTTGACTCCTTACCCATTTTCCCTAATAGTTATTTCCTCTAACAAATCTTTTGTATATCTAATCCCATCTCAGTGTCTGCTTCTCCAGATGGCCTAGACTGGCATGGTATTTATATCTACATTGACTCATTTGACTCCTTACAGTGGTACCTATTGCAATCCCAAAGGACACAGTCTTAAACGCCATAAACCCAAATGTTGACATTCCTAAATATCACAATCTTTATAGTCTAAAATAATGAAAATTATAATCCTGAAAGATTAAAATCCTCAATGTTGAAATTCCAGAAGCTGAAATCCCCGGAATCACAATTTCCATGGTGGGGCGGGGGGGGGGTGGTATTTAAGAGAGGTAGAAACTTGAATTCTGGGGAAGGTCTTGACCATGCAAATATGACAATGAGACCTTTGTTTTAAAACTGTGTCCTTTATCTGCATTGGCATTCCTTCCAGCTGATGAAATTCCCAAGAGTCTTTAATGAATCAAAGCTACCTTTGCCTGAAGAAGCCAGCAAAGTAACTGATGGTTCAGAAAGGATAAGAAGTATTGCAGTAGGATAAGAAGACATTTATGCAATGGTGTTGATGGTCAACCACCACTACTGTTTCTACCAAATATGTGGTCTGTACATGAGTGCATGTGAAATGGATTTCTATGCACCCAAAACAACTGAGAAGCATGGCACTGAAGATGGGAAAATCTAGTAGGGAATGCTCATGTTGGTGCATACTGAATCATACAAGAATTTCAAAATGAGCAGCACCACATAGAAAGTGAATGTGAACGTAGTCTCCAAGGACAACCATGCCCTAAAAGATAAAACAAAGCAGCTAAGCAGCTACTCATCGTCATGATGCAACCCTTCAAAATACAATGATCTCATGAAGGTTGTCCAGCTCTTATAGAGCACCTCTGTACAACTGCCCATAATTTTTCCCTGTAATACACTATTTCATATATCACATTTTACTTTTTTAGTTTTTTCTCACTATTTTAGATTATTGGCAATATTTTTCACAATTCACTATGCTGTGTATTTCATATTTGCATCATTTGCAATATGGCAGGTATAAATGGTGTGAAGATGCTTTGAGAATTATAATTTGTTTTATGCATTGTTTTGCAAATTTGACTCTGAGAAAGTCCCATATCATGACATTGACTTTGTGCTTAAGCATTGTGCCGTACATAAGAATATTGAAACTTCCTCAGTAAATAAAGAGACATCCCTTTTGTACATCTGCATTTGTGAAAAATAAATGTTTTTAAGATCTTAGTTGTTTGGAAAACTACATATGTGGTAATTAACCCAGCACAGTTTCTGATTAATCTTGTCAAAAGACAGATTGTTTGTCATGGTATTTCAGATGATCTCAGTTGTAAGGCTTATACATGCCACTTTTTGATCTTTTTTTTAATGAATACAGTTCATCTGCTCATAACTACTATACCCTTGTAACATTTAGTATACCTGAATGTTATAAATATGTATGTTATTATTGCATAGCGTATTGTGTAAAGTGGTCTATGATGTCCATCATGTTTTTATATGTTTCTCAAAAAATTTTCTCTAAAAATGTTTATGTCTTTTAATTAAATTATAAATTAATTTTTCCAGAATTATATTTTCAGAATTTTAATCATTTAGGGATTTTGATCTTTGGGGAGTTCAACATTCAGTTTTATGATATTTGGGATTGTGTCTTTCAGAATTATGGCTAAACCCCTTGCAAAAATCTCATGAAATAGTTTATTAATCAGGGATTATGTTACATAATATAAACCTGATTTTTTTTTTTAAAGAGAACATGTTCAAATGGTGATAAGAGGTAGGAAGAGCTATAGTTTTTCTTTTTTCTTTCTTGTCTATAAAGTTCAGGGGGAAAAATTCAAGCATGTCTGGGGTTCTAAGGACTCAGTATTATCAAGACTTGGTTTCTTTGACTCTGAAGTTCTCTGTTTGGACTCCATTCTGAGAGCCTGTATTCTTACATTACTCCAGGTTTATATCCTCCTATTGGCAACCCCAATGGTAGAGACCTTCTTTCTTCCTCACAATGGCAGCAAACCTCATGGACATAACATCCTTTGACCTAAATCAGATCCAGATCACAGGAACACTCTTGAAGTAATCCTGGTGTGGTGAGTGAGATACACAGATTGGCTTAGTCTTAGAACATGAAGTTACCCCAAGGAAAGAGGTAAGATCACTCTTATCTAATCATATGAACCGAAGATAGGGAAGAGGTGGTTTTTTAAATGGAAAACTAGGATGCCCTTTAGAAATGTATTATATGTTGGAAAGTGGAAACCCAGAAATGTTAAACCATTTGTACAAGGCAGTTGTTCTTAAACTTTAGAGAACATCAAAACTATTTAGAGGTCTTATTAAAATATGGATTGCTGAGACTGGGGATGTAGCTCACTGGCAGAATGCTTGCCTATCATGCATGAGGACCTGAGTTTGATCCCTTGTATTGAAAACCACCCCCCCAAAAAAAACCCCAAACAAAACAAAAGATTGATGAGACTCATCCTCAGAATTTCTAATTTAGTAGGTCTGGATTGAGTTACAAGAATTTGCATTTCTAACAAGTTCCAACAGGTAATGTGATGGTTGTCTCCTTAAGGTTGTCACACATTGAGAGCTGCTTCTCTTGATAAATAAAAAGTGTTAACTCTTTAAAGAAATTGCTAAGTTTCAGGCACAGTTATAAAGCTTACGTACATTATCTTATTTAATCTTCACAATAAAGCTAGAAGGTAGTTACTATTATTGTATTTTAAATTTTTAGGAAGCTAAAGTTTAAAAAGAATAAGCAACTTTACCAAGGACACAGGTATTGTAAAGGGTCAAAGCTGGAATTGAAATTCAAATGGCTCCTAAAATAAATTTTCCTGAGACAAATATCTAGGAAGAGGGCATCTGCCTAGGTAAAACAGACAACATCCAGTTCCCACTATGGAGTTATCCATGGCCTATGTGATCTGAAGTTTAAAAATCAATTAACTACCATTTCCCCAAGATCATCCTTGTTAATTATATATCCCAAGCACATATGAGCACATAAAGTGGTTATAAAAATGGTAATAGTTTTAAACCAATTTATAACCCAGATGAAAATCCAGACCACAGAAACACCGAGAAAGGATATGTTTCTCAGATATTTTTTCTCCTTCAGCTCCTGCTGCAGTACAGAATTTTAATATCTTATCAAGTATATAACAGTCATAAACTACGGTCCCTTTTTATCTAGTTTTAATGTAAGAAGAAGCACATTCTTAATCATGACCTAAACCTATTTCATGAAATAATGCTCAAGAACGAGGAACTCTAAATTATGAGTGATTATTTTTCAATTCACGACAACTTCCCTGAGCATTTTTACTATCTCTTTAATTTCTCCAGAAAGTCACTGGCATTGTTACCCATAATATAAGCAGTTCATTTCAAGGAAGGAATTCCTAGCTTTCTTAAAGATTTAGTGTGTGTGTGTGTGTGTGTGTGTGTGTGTGTGTGTATGTATGGTACTAGGGATGGAACCCAGGGGCGTTATATCTCTGAACTACACCCCCAGCCTTTTTAAAATTTTTTATTTTGAAACAGTGTCTCACTAAGTTGCTAGGGCTGTGCTAAATTGCTGAGGCTGGCCCCAGATCTGCAATCCTCTCATCTCAGCCTCCTAAGTACTAGGATTATAGGTGTGCCTCACCATGCCTGGATGATTTATTGGATTTTAAGGGAAAAATAATGTCAGATTATGGCACATCCTTGCTGCAAGCACAACCTTATGATTATAAAAACAGACTGATCAAAAGTTATTCATTCTAACTTTCAAATAGCCTGTAGTTGAGGAAGGGGAACCATAAAGGTAAGATATGATAAGGAAAGAAAAGTGTATGACAACTATGAATATTATGAACCATGATTTAATTTCAGGAACTGTATTTATACAATAAAGAGTCAGTTCCAAATTTTGTATGCACAAGATCCTGTGCTCAACATTATAGAAGACTGAAAGAACATTAAAGTACGAACATTCGCTCAAATAAAGCATAGGCTGATAAGGAAATCGACATGCACACATTATGTATGTTTTTTAACACCTATAACTAGCTGGAGCTCATACTACATATCTAGTTAGGGTAAAGTCTACAGTGCTCTAACAAGGATATTCAAAAGTACAATAGCTCAAAGAAAATGAAGTCTATTTCTCAGGTAAACTTTCAAGGTGCTAGGCTCTTGGGAGGAACCCAGGGCTACAGAGCCACACTTACCATCTTCCAGACCTCTAGAGCCTGGGACATTGTCATTTTCATAAACAAAGCACAAAGGTATCCCTTGGTCCTGGATTCATTTAGAAGGAAGAAGATAGAGACCATAGAGGTAGCAGGCTCATTGCCTTAATGCCATGGCCCAGAAGTAGAGCATACTCATCCTGCTCACATTCATGGAAAGAATTTAGTCACAGGGCCCTACCTAGCCACAAGGAAGATAAAATGCAAGCTCTAGTCATGGGCCCAAGAGGAAGTAAAAAAGGATTTGAGTGGATAACTAGCAATGTCTTCTGTAGTAGTGTTTTTATATTATTTGGTTCACTTAATCGTCACAACTAGCTGGGTGTGGTGGTGCACGCTTGTAATCCCAGTACTTTGGGAGGCAGAGACCAGAGGATCCGGATTCGCGGCCAGCCTCAGCTCGCTCTCTCTCTCTTTCCCTGTCTCTCTCTCTCTCTCTCTCTCTCTCTCTCTCTACTTAGTGAGGCCCTCCACAACTTCGTGAGACCCGGTTTCAAAAAAAGTATAAAAAATAGGGCCGGGGGTGTAGCGCAGAGGTAGAACGCCCCTGGGTTCAATCCCCGGTACCGCAAAAAAAAAAAAAATCGTCACAACTACCCAATGACATAGATATTTTGGTATCTACTTCATAGTTGATGTAACTGAGGCTTAGAGAGACTAAGCAAGCAGTCCAGAGCCATGTTAAACCACTGAATAGCAGAGCTGGAATTCAAACCACAACCCACCTGACTTCAAGCCTAAGCATGTACCTCTGTGGTAGGGATCTGCCATGACACACGACTTTCTTTTTACTCTAAACATATTAATGGCTATGATATTGGGTATAAGGTGAAAACAAGTTCTTTTATTTTAAATCTTGTAGCTAATAGTAATGATATATATATATATAATTATATATATAAGTAATGAGATTATATATATATATAACTTCATGAAAATTGTAAATCTTGACAAGAGGTCAAAAAGTACATAGTCCATGACCCTCCCATGTGGGACAGAGAGTCCTTTATTTCAGGATAGCTTATGTCCAGAAAATCTGTTCATCTGTTTCCATATTATATTGCAGATGATGTGGGGGTAATGTTATCATGATAATTAAATAGTTTCTAAATAGAAGGTGTTATTTGCCAGCACAAAGAGGAATCACATTTAAGGCAGAGCTGGCTGTGAATGCTAAGTTGAAAACTATAGCTGAGCTGCATGACATTTGAAAGATTAGGGAGTTGTTTTTATTGTCGTTTTGTTTCACAAGTGCAATTTGATTTCTGCAGTCTTTTTTATTCACCATATTTCAAATGTCTGCCACCCTGTACCAAAGCAGACAGCTATGTGCTGCCTGCAAAGGGAATCTTGGGCTGCCTGCCACTTGGAGTGTGAAGGCAGACAAAAGGTCTCTTTGTTCCAAAAGGGTATTGGCCACTTTCTGAGGGTAACTCATTAACATCTGTAGGATATGGACCACAAAGTGAGAAAGAAAAGAGGAAGGAAGGAAGGAAGGAAGGAAGGAAGGAAGGAAGGAAGGAAGGAAGGAAGGAAGAAAGGAAGGAAGGAAAAGGGGCCGTGTGCTAGAGCAAAATGGTAGGGAAGCTTGGAAAGCAAGGATGTTTTAAAAATGTCAAAGTAAATATTAAAGAACCGAAGGACCATTTTGGATTTGTCAGCTTTCTTTTTCTTTCAGTTCTTTCAGATGAGAGAGAATTCAGAACCTGGTGATTTTTTACTCCGCAGCTCATTGCCTTCTGCATGGGAATGACATCTGCCAGGCAGCTTGCATTCAGGACTAGAAGGAGTGATTAGCCTTGGCTCACAACACCATCGTATAGCCTGTTCATGTCTGGCAAAACACCTATCACTGGAGCAGCAGCAGCAACACCAGCAGCAGCCTGTCATCTAGCTGAGGAAGGGGGATGGCGTTGGCCAATAAGTGACAGAGAGCTTGACATCTGGCCATTTATCCTTTGAAAAATTCCAGCAAACAAAAGGAAGTGCCACAGATTGCAATGCTAGGGCAACTCAGTTGAAAGAAACCATCAAACCTCCCCCTGCATAACCCACAGATGCATCCAAAGCAATGGGCCAGGCGCACGGTATTCTGTGATCTTCCCCCGTGGCCTTGATTTTGTTTCACTATCTCCCGGCAGGAAAGTACATAACCTTGCTCTTTTCCACTATCCTCTCTGAGGCTATTGCTCTACCTGAAGAGGCATGAGAAACGTTAGTTACTAAGTGGCTTTCCTCAGAGAAGTCAAATGTCAGCAGTGCAAAGAAATGTAGTCACTCCAAACAGGTGAATGGCATTTATGCCTCTCCACATTTCTTCAACCAGAAAATGCAGGCTTCTCCTTATTACTTGCATTGTGCACACACACTTTCCAGCTACAGCTGGTAGCTTTTGTTTCTGTGTGTCCTATCTAGTCCCCACTCTCCTTTCTGGAAAGTGCTACATGAAACAACTGCATGCCTTAGGTTTAAGGGACAGTAGGGGCTGCTCCCCACCAAACAGTTTTGACAATTTGATCCCTGTTTTTCTTAATATTTCTGAGAAATTTATCAGAAAAAGTAGAGTTGGTCCAGCTCGTGCACCTCCCCCACACAATGCCTGTCACCACTTCCAGATGTCTACACTACTTCTATTCTCTCAGCTGCTGCTTGGTTATTCCATGGGGTAGATGGATGCCCCCATCACTGACAATACAGATTCAACCCCATAGTTTGGACTTTTTGCCATCCAGCAGTGATTCTTAAATAAGGACTAGACACAGTCACGTTGAAGTGAGTCTCTTAAGGCCACCAGCCATACAGGAAGCCACACTGGAGGCACTGTGAACTTCTGTCCTGTCTAAGGGATGTCCTACTTGGGGTGGGGGCATGTGGAAGGAAGACATTAAGTTGCACCTGAGAAATACAGTGACCTGCACCTTAGGTGTGGTCATTAAGGTCACACTATCCTTGGAAGGCTTTCGGACCATCCTTGACTTACTGGCCAAGAATATTATGGGTGATAGAATTGCAGCAGAGACCTCCTTTAAGGACAAGAAAGAGGCTGCACCATCACTGATAGATCATGCTGTCCTGAATTAATGTTTTGGGTCAAGTTCAAAGGTCAATATGGAAGTCTGTGGAGAAAGCCATCTGCATTTCTAAGGTAGACTCTGATGCCTTATGGGATTTATTTGGTCTAGGGTACTCTAGGGCCATACTCATCTAACTACTTAGAGTCTAATCATTTTAGAGAAATGTTGTATGAGACAAAGGCATTTTGTGTTACCTTCTGTTGGTAAAATTAATCAGAGTGACTGTACAGATTGGAAAAATACATCACAGGCCAAGATAATGTGGAAGTAAGGAGTGGATGCTATTGAATGACAATTCTCACATTTCTGCACATCTTACAAGCAGATGCACTGGCAGTTTTTGTTCTAGATGATCTTTTCAGAAGCATCTATATTGCAAAGAGCCTTGGAAGATAAAGATAATTTATTGTTCTGGAGCAGAGGTCAGGTTTGCTTACTGTCCAGTGTAACACAGATAATGTCTCCCTTGGGCAGAGGTTGGGCAGATTGGTTTGCAACCCATTATGAAAGATTTGGTTTTCCTAATCTTGGGAGTTACTCAGCTATAACAAAAATCCACTGCATACACAGTGGCCCCTTGACCCCTCTTCAATGTTCCTGTAAGAATTGGGCAAAAAAAAATGAAACCAAAGGAAAAATGAAGCTCATGGTGTTTGGACTGGCATAAGTAACAAATCTCTTTGTCTCTGACCCGAGAGTCTTGGGTTTCCTGCTTCCATCCATGAAACTGTAGTGGGCTAACTTGTTAGGTTCCCAGTGGGACAAAGTTACCAATACTTCAGTCTTGACAATCACCTCTCTGGAGTTTTGTCTACTACTTTAATCTCATCTCCTCTCCAAGAAGATTTTATTTTCCTCTCATCTATGTACTTCTGATATTTGTACAAATATCAAACTTTTAGAAAATCATTACCCAAGTAAATGCCTTCTCTCACTTGGCTTTGTCCTTCTAAGTAAGGCACAGGTCCATAACTTATTTGTCTTTGAAGCCTCAGCTACTAGTGTAAAATAGATGCTTAGTAAATGGATTTAATTAGGGTGAATTGAAGCCATCAAACAGATCCCTTCCAATGTCAGTTTTCTCTTTGGTATGGTAAACACTCCATCAGATTCTTCTTTATGGATGATGTTATAAGATATTTTTGTCCAGTCTTGGATTCGGCCATTGTGGAAACCTTTAGCATCACCACTTAACTACCCATGGTTTCCTCTGGTGGCTGCACTACTACAAGAGTGACCTAGAACTGAGAGGCAGAGGCTACTGCAGTGATCCTGATTGTAGGAAAATCCCAGAAAAGAGTCCTGCCATAAATAGGCATTTCTCCAAATATCTTTGCCTATATTCTAGGGAAAACACAGACCTGGGATACATTGTTCTTACCAAAAATATGGCATCTTTTTAAAGATGCAAATGTCCCTACCATATAGAAGATAAGAGTACCATAGTTTCCAACACTAATTGTGGTTTTTCCAAACTTTCTCAAGAAAGACAATCTCATTTTTTCATCTTCCCATAGCTCTTGATTTCCATCAGCACCGTCTTCTCCCTGCTAATGGGTAGATTTAAATGACAGATTCTCAAGGAGGCAAGAGTGGTTCTCACCAATAGAATGTGGTGTCATTTCCTCAAAGGGGGGCATTGAGTGAGAACAAATCTCCTTGGGGAAAGATATTTACAGTTAGGATGAAATAAGAAACTTTTCCTTTCTCAAGATTTTATAAAGGGAAATAAAAATTCCCTCTCTACAAGTTTAGTTTAGGCATAACTATTGTATTTGGCACACTTTAAAAACTCATTTTCCATGAATGTGAAGACATACATGTGAAAGAGTTCCCCTAGTCCTCCCTCTTACCCTCTGAGAAAAAAAAGCAGAAGGCATACAATTTTGCAGATTCTACAATATCCCTTACTTAAAAGAAACTGGACAAATATATAAAACAGATTTTTAAACAGGCATAAATAAATTTTACAAAATGGTATTAAAACTCCCCATATTCTGTAAAAGATATTGATAAGCACTAACAAAAGAATTATTTTACCTTTGAACAGAGATGATGACTTAAACAGTTTCACCTAGATTACCATCTTTTAAGAATAAATAATTCACCTTTATTACTTATTTTGTTCCTTACACTGCTAACACTCTGGTTGAAATTATTTGGAAGATTGCTGCTTTCTAATATGAAAAATATAAGAACAAACAAATAGTATAGCATAATAACTTAAAAGTCAGAGCCTAGCTCTCAACTCAGCCATTTACTACTTTGAGGAAAGTTTAAGTCTAATAAATCTCAGATTTGTTATCTGTAAAGAGTCAAATATAATGCCAACTTTGAAGCTTTTGTGGGAGTTAAATAAAAAAAATACTAAAGTATTTCTATAGTATCTGTTACACAGTAATCATTTAAAGATTAATGCTAGCCACCATTTTGTGAGCACTTAATACATGCCAGGCAAATTTTAATTCTCACAACAACTCTTTGAAATAGGTAAATAAAAGTCCCATTTTACTAATGAGGACACTGGGACTCCAAGAAATTGTTACCCAAGGCCATAGAACTAATAAGTAACAACACAATGATACAAGTCCAGCAATATTTTCTTACTCTGGGACCAGTGCTCTTTTTAATAAATATAAACAACTAGGAATCAACATAAACTAGTTCCATCATATAGTGCAACCACACACAAACTGCCATTAGCTTTCCCAAAAACATACTGCACAGTATCCTACCTGTCTCTGTCAACATTCTCATTGCTGTAATCCAAAATGACTGACCACACAACTTAGAGGAAGGAAGGTGTGCTCTGTTTTTGGAGATTTAGAGGTTCAGTCCATATTGGGAGGGTGTGCAGAGCTCAGGGCATGGTGGAAGGAAGGAAGCGGAGAGAGAGAGAGAGAGCCACCCAAAGCACCACTCTCACATCGTGGAAGCTGGAAAGAGAGAGAGAGAGAACAGGGGAAGGAGGAAAGATATACAATCCCCAAGGCCACACCCTCAGGGTCCCCTCCTTAGCAACCGAGCCCCACTTCCAACATTGCTATCTTGTTTCCATGAGGGCTAGGGCGACATTCTAATCCAAACCATTACACCACCTCTAAATTTCATGGATACATTTTACTTAGAATAATCTGATTCAGGGACTGCGATTTTCTGGTCTCTACAGCCACCTTTGCTTCCTATGGCAAAAATTGAAATCATGGGTACCTGTAGTAATAGGAGATAATATCTGTCCTTAGATCTGAGCTCAATAAAGCATCAGTACTACCAAGGAAAGCCCCATCCTCAATGGTCTGTCTGTCCCTGAGCCTTAGGAATAGTCCAACTTGGACCCCCATCCCCAAGCTTATGTTGAATACTTTTCCCTATCCAGTCACATTCCACTGAAAACATTTCATCTTAATTTTGGTCTAGGTTTCCATGTACTGTCCCTACCAACCTAACCCACCACTGTTACACTTATGACAGACACTTTGAGATCATCTATCATCCTCATCAATGTCTAGAAGGAACTAAAGTCCAGATAATGCTCAAGCTGATCCTTAGCTTGACAAGAGTGTTAATGCAGTTAACCTCTTCCTATTACTGTACTTGTTTGAGACTATTTTATTCATTTTCGTGTCTCTCTAACAGGTCTAATATTACATAGTAGCACTAGCTAATTATAATAAAACAAATTCCTCTGTCCTTTAGTGGCAAAAAGATATATTAGTAGATATTTCTAGCCAAAAAGATAATACTAAGCTGGGCTAGCCAGCTTGAAAAAGATGCTCACCCTCATTAGTATCCTAGGATAACAATAACACTACATACCTTGGAAAGATTTTAAACAGAAAAGTTTGAGTATATTTTGTTGGTTTGAAATTATAATCTTGTGATGCCTCCTGCATGGTTCTTGTTGCTGAGAACTACTTTGGCTATTCTGGGTTTTTTGTTGTTCCAAATGAATTTAAGGACAGATTTTTCTATGTCAGTGAAGAATGACTTTGGTAGTTTAATGGGTATTGCATTGAATCGGTAGATCACCTTTGGAAGAATGGCCATTTTGATGATATTTATTCTGCCTACCCAAGAACATGGGAGATCTTTCCATCTTCTAAGATCTTCTTCAATTTCTTTTTTCAGTGTGTTATAGTTTTCCTTGTAGAGGTCTTTTACCTCCTTGATTAGGTTTATTCCAAAGTATTTTATTGTTTTGGGGGATATCGTGAGTGGAAATGTCTTCTGGATTTTTCAGTGGATTTATGGTTGGCATACAGAAAAGCTGCTGATTTTTTAAGATTGATTTTGTATCTAGACACTTTGCTGAATTTGTTGATCAGTTCTATAAGCCTCTTGGCATCACAATACCTGACTTCAAACTATACTACAAAGCCATAGTAATAAAAAGAGCATGGTATTGGCCCAAAAGCAGACATATAGACAATTGGAGCAGAATAGAAGACTCTGAAACAAATCCACATACCTACAGCCAATTGATTTTTGACAAAGGAGCTAAAACCATCCACTGGAAAAAAGATAGCCTCTTCAACAAATGGTGCTGGAAAAACTGGCTAACCATATGCAGAAAAATAGAAATAAACCCCACCTTCTCACCTTGTACAAGAGTCCACTCAAGATGGATCAAAGGCCTAGAAATCAGACCAGAGACTTTGCAGCTACTTGAAGAGGGCATAGGTCCAACACTTTAACACACAGGCAAGGTAAAGACTTCCTCAACAAGACTTCAAAGGCACAGGAATTTAAAGTGAGGATCAATACATGGGATTGCATTAAACTGAAGAGCTTTTGTGCAGCAAAGGAAACTATCAAGATCCTCGACAGAGAGCCGACAGATGGGAGAAGATTTTTTGCCAGCTATTCCTCTGATAGAGGACTAATATCTAGAATATACAGAGAACTTAAAAAAATCACCACTAAAAAAACAAATAACCCAATCAAAAAATGGACAAGTGAACTAAATAGACACTTCACAGAAGTAATAAAAATGGCCAATGCATGTATGAAAAAATGTTCAATATCATTAGCAGTCAGAGAGATGCAAATAAAAACTACCCTGAGATTTCACTTAACCCCAATTAGAATGGCAATCATTAAAAACACAAATAACAAATGCTGGTGAGGATGTGGAGAAGTAGGAACTCTAATACACTGC